>JADDOH010008170.1:0-163026 GCA_016648135.1 Agrypnia vestita
ATATATAAGAACTGTATTTGTACCATAAATTAAATATAAAAATAAAAATAAAAAAAATTAAAAATGGTGAAGCAAGTAACGGTGATATACCTAGGTATAGCATTTGATTAGCTGGTCTAGTCACAAGTAGTATACTCAGAGAATCAACGACTAAGAAATCGGGGAAAAAAATTATTTTCATAATATAATTACATGTAGGGTAGGTATAAAAGCAAAGGCAGCAATAAACCCACACATGTAATAGTATAATTATACATATATCCATCGAATGAAAAAATATTAATGAAATACTTGTGCCCAGTACCTACTGAGCACCTAGCCGGAAATGACTTAACAAGTTCTTCAGCAGAAGATGTTTCCCTAAACAACGTGGAGCCCCGACAGAATTCCACAATTAGCAGACATTGTGGAACGGTTTCCTATAAATCAGGGTGTCATGTCGGGGTGACGTGCTCGAGGAACTATTCCGGAGGCTGACTGCGAGGGATGTCAGCACAGGTCGTGGGGCTGTGATCTTTAAAAGAAGTAAGAGATGATGAAACCGACACGCGTGGGTAGTACCTACAATAGAGCTAAGAACCGTTATTTTTCACACGTACGAATATATATCATATATATATATATATATATATATATATAATCTCTATATATAGAATATATCTATATATATATATATAATATACACATTACTCAAATCTGATTTCTGACTAAATCATTTGACGCTGGAAATTCATAAGGTACGATATTGATGATAATTGAATCTATCAAAATCTTGACATTTCAAAACATCTGACATTTTAGAAATATAATAAATTTCTGTAAGTTTAATGTTATGTTATATGTTTTAATTCGTCTTGATTTTTGTTATATTTTACAAAGAAAAGGAGTATAGTAAAAACTTGGTTTTTATGGGTTACTTTTTTATAGATATTTTTAAATTAATTTTTAAATGACATTAGGTCTCTAATTATTTATTATTTTTCGGGTAATTAATTGAAAGTTTTAATTCCTACAAAGGAATAATGTTTCTGGGCATCATTTGTTTCATATTTGGACGTTTTTAAATTTAGAAATGATGTTGTAAACCTGGAAGTTACAGAATCGATAATATCTTTTTCTTTAAAGATTTGTAGTAATGATACATTTTTAAAAACTTCCATTACAAAACGTACACAAAATTCTGGTTCTGTTTTTTTTTTAATAACTATAATTGTGCTCTTTTGTAATATTTAGAATAAATATGTTTAATGATATTTTATATGATAATTTAATTGCTGTATTAAAATCTGAAAATAACGATAACTGTGATGGCAATGGAAAGATACATATTTTTTCTCGATTTATTTCATATAAATTATTATTAAGAACAGCGTATTGCAAATTTTTAAGTACAGCATTTTTATTTTTTTCATTTAATTTATTAAACGGAATAATACTCTTCTCACCTGAACTTTAAGTCGCTCCTTAATTTTGCTATAAATACTTCACACATATGTCATTCCATACATAACAACATTTTTTTAAATACAGATAGAATAAAAAATATACACCACGCTTTTTCTTTTGCAAGCTTCTTGTTAATTTAGAAATTGAGTAATACGGGCGGAATTCCTGTACAATTTACAAGCGTATTTCCTGTAAATTAACATTTTTAACCCTGGAACTCCAGGAGTCGAAGGAACACGCTTCGTGTCTTCCCAAATAACTTGTCAACCGACTGTCACTTGTCAGTTAGAATTTGGCGGGAAGGGAGATACCAATCAGACGCTGACATTCGTCAATTTGAAAATAGAACGTTCACGGTGGCTGAATAAGCTTTTTTCAAAACATCTCTTTCTTCCTATTCTTAAATTCTTATATGTATGTACTTAATATGTAAATATACATGTATCGCGTATCATGAATCATCACTTTTTTTATATATCAAATATTACGTTGCATCCATGTCAAAAATAAACATTACTTAAAACTCTTTTCTAACAACAACACACTTTTTTGAGTAGCTTATTGTGGTCGCCTCATGATCCAAGGGTTGCGGGTTCGAATCTCACTCCAGACCAGGAAGTTAGTCCTATTTTCATAGCACAAGCGTTTAGCTTAGTTTGAAAATAGTAAGAATATTAATGTGACACGTATTCCGTGTTCGCATCTCTATTTAAAAAAAACTCTCATTTTCCATCTTACTTTTGAGCTTGAAATATCTATTTTATCCATCTGGTCTGTATGTGGGGTACCTGTAATATATATTTTTTTAAATAGCGATGCGAACACGGAATACGTGTCACGTCAATATTCTTACTATTTTCAAAATAAGCTAAACGCTTGTGCTATGAAAATAAGACTAACTTGCTGGTCTGGAGTGAGGTTCTAACCCGCGACCTTTGGATCACTAGCCGAGATCACATACACATACCTAATTTCAAAAAGAATAGGTATATTAATTTTTGATGAGGCTTAGCAGATAATGAACCACAATCCTAGGGAATCTAACACAGGATATAACAGAGCTAGTCCACAATACTTTTCAATTAGATTTCTTCCTAAATTATGAGCCCAAAATGTTAAAAAAAATGTCATAATATCAACAGTTATGGGGTAAGCGTAATATTCAATATTTCTAACTTATTTTTATTTGTAAAACGTTGCACAACTAAAAGTAATTTATAGCAAGGCATATACATATGTGTAGAAAATTTTTGGTCAATAATATGTGAAATGTGCAAATTACAAGCGAACGCTATGCTGGCAGTAGCCTAGTAGATAAAATAATGAAAGAATCTCCGAAATGGTTTTGTTATATGGAACGAATGAGCGAGGAAAGGATGTTAGAGATGAATACATGAGGCGCGTGTTGGAGTAGCAGGAACAGAGGGCGTTCGCGAAGGACCTGGCAAGATCAGATACATACAATATTAGAGGATGGCCCAGTTAAAAGCTTCAACAACCGTAGAACGTGCATGGGAAGATGCAAAGAAACCTCTTTGAGAAAATGTATGACAAAAGTTATACCAAGATAGAAGTATATGGTATTCTTTCTGCTCATTATATTTAAGATAACTTGTTAATTTGTAACGTCTTTGAGTTTTTAATTTCTCAAGCAAAAAAGTATATTTTATCTTATTCATGTTTTTCCCTAATTGTCAAAAAATAGTATTATATTCACGTTTAATGTCACACGAGAAATATCTATCAGGATCATCACCCTTTGTTACGACCTGTTATTAATCAAAATATTAGAAAAAAGAAAAAAAAAATTGGTACCTGAAATTTATTGTGAGATTTTGATGTAATGATTTATATTCTTGGTGCACTTTCTAATTTATGTACATAATACTTATATTTAATTCACTATGATTATAATACTTATTTTATCCGAAACCATTATTAACAAAGAGCTTATGTTTCTCATTGCGCTCAATTCTTCGACAAAAAATAAAAAAAAATCATAAAATTAAATGAATAAAATGATTTCCATTAGTGAGGAGGACTAAGAACACAAATATCAACAATAACATTGTACATATATACTATTATATTAAATATGTACAAATAGTATCTGAACAGTATAGAATATATATAGTATAGAATATCTAACAGTATAGAATACACTATATCTGAATAGTATAGAACCTAATAAAAAAATAAAAAAATTACACAATGTACCCATTCGAAAAATAAATCTTTCCACATTAATTAGGACTTCATTCTCATACTACATAATAAAATACTCGACTAAATCAGACCTTTAATTTTGAGGTTTCATTCAAAGTGTTACAAAACTTGAGACAATTCCACTTCAAAATGTTTGCCGCACCTTTTAATAAATCTCACAAATCATGGATTTAATACTGCAGAATTTTGTTCAAAATCCAGAATAATCAAACAGATCTCCGTTTCCAGAGATGGGACCCTCCTTAGCCTCCACCCACGTGACCCCGCAAATAAAGCCTTCCTCCGGCGCCCCGCTAAACCTGCCTACCTCGTAAAAACGTTCATTAACGATATATTTATGTCAATCATTACCATTTAGGGAAACGCACGGGCGACACTGTGTTGCCGCTTCGTTTTATTACCCGGGTTTCGTGGAAAAGCTTTGTGTTGTTGGAAAGCGGTTTAATCATATTTTCGCGCAAACGGCGACATCCAGTTGAAATTGAGTCACAATTGAGTACCGATATTTCTTAAATAACGTGGCTAATCATTCTGAGAAACTGACGCGTTTCGAGGGTGGAGGGCCAAACTGGTGTATCATCTAAATGTATCGAAATAAGTTACATGTTTGATAAGTATTTTCTGCGTGTACTGTAATTGTTGTCACCTCTAAAAGTTTTCCCTAACTATTTTGCTAGACTTTTAAATATGTTTAAGTAGCCAGTTTTTTACATTACATATATACAGGGTTATTTTGACAACTTTAATAACCTCGCAGGACTATATTCCTGCCTTGATTATAAGTCGAACATGTTCAAGCTTTCATGAGCTAATATCAATAGTTATGGAGATATGCGACATCAAAATTTGCATTTTTTTTTTTAATATTTCTAACTTATTTTTTGTGAAACGTTGAACTATCATTGCAGTAACTTATATCAATTACGAAAAATTTATTCGTTTCAATACAAGTTAAATAAAACGATAAAAACCCTGAAAAATTTCCAATTGGAATTTGAAAGTTTTTATTATTTTATTTGACTTATATTAAAAGGAATGAATTTTTCATATTCAATATAAGTTACTGTTATGATAGTCCAACGTTAAACAAAAAATAAGTCAGAAATATTGAAAAAAATGCAAACTTTGATATCGCATATCTCCATAACTATATTTCATAATAGCTTAAAAATTTTCGACTCATAATCAAGACAGGAATATAGTCCTGAGAGATTCTTGATGTTTTCCAAATAACCCTGTATATGAATATTCTCACAATATGAATGGAACCGCTAAATCTACATTCTGATTATTTTAAAATCGATGGAACACACGAAAAAATGACAGAAACTTCTACAAATCCAAAGTTTTTATATAAAGAGAGAGGTGACGCCGTGCGTAGATAGTATTTATGTTAGTTGATACAGATAGAGATGATAGAGAACAAAGACAGGCGGAACAGTGCGAATTGTAATTAACTTAAGTACTAGGGTATCTATTTACATGCGAAATATTCTCGATAGCGATCAGTACAGAAGAAACGGCAAAATATAAAGTGACAGAGTGTTAGTTAAATTAGTATAAACCACTACCAGATTTTAGGTCTACCGGTTTCGAGATGTACCCGTCTCTTCGTCAGGACTAACACTAAACTACTATGTTCACAACACTACACACCACAACCATAGTATTGTTAACCTTTCACCCATATTTATCACATGTTCCACTGATAATTTTTTATTTTTTTTTATTTATTTATAAGTATTCGGAAAGCCAACAGCTAAAAATAATTCGGAAAGCCAACAGCTAAAAATAATAAAAAATAAAAATACAAAGAATGGGAAACATAACAGCAGATTATAAGTTTGACAGGTGGAAGATTGTCGAGTGACGATGCAATGCGAATTGCAAAATCATGTTAATGTTTTATGTCCAGTGAGTTTCTGTATTAAATAAAACTTGAATTGGTTTAGATGCATCGTTTCGTTTCCACTCGCCGCAAACTCGTGACAATACAATAAATGTTGTAAACGTTGTAAAACGTTGTAAAACAGTTGTAAACGTGTTGTTATTGACAATGGGAGAAATCCCGAAAACGTTCTAACAATTCAAAATAAATATAGTGGAAGAAAACAGTGTTGTTTACCCTCATTTTTTTAAATATTAAAAATGAATTTCCACAATGTTACAAACAAAAAACTTGAACATTTACAATAAATTTATTGAATATAAAAATGGATTGTTGACTCTTGTTTATGTGTTTATTTCTAATCGGAATATTAGACAACGTTTCTTTGTATGTTCAAATAATTATTTTACTAGTGAACGAATTCAAATCGCGTGTTATATGGATTTACAGCTGAGAACATAATATATTTAAAAGCATTGGTAGAATGCTCTTGTGCTATTACTGACCAGATTGTTACTCACAGTTCACTGGTTGCCATGTTTTGTGATTATGATTTATAACTGTGTTAGTAAATTATATATGTTTCTGAATTACAATTCAAAATTCAAATTTTTTTTTAGATCCTCTATTATTTTTCAGTGAAATCAAAACCAATTACGTGATATAATAATGCCTTCTGTCTTGGGTTACTCGGGCCGCCAATAAGGGTTAAAGGGGCGAAATAGAAACCTCCCTTACTGACTTTGGCAGCCCGAAACACCTGGGGCAAGGTTTTAAGTGGCTTTTATTTTATACCCCAAAGCGGAACATCCCCAGCGACGGGGCGACGAGGACCAAAGGAAAGAAAAGATTGCCGACATAAGAAAGGATTACAAGGACTATAAAAACGTTATAAAGTGCATAATCTCGGAAAATATGGAAATTTTGCTTGTTTACATTTGTAAAACTTCCCATTTTATTTTCCTGGGGCATTATGACCGGTGATAATACACTTTTTACATCGGATATTTCTTTTTTTTACTGCGACGTTAATAAGTAACTACAGAAATGCAAGCAATGCAGGAAAATAAAATAAATGTGACATAAAACATTGTACTGCTGGGTTATATTTTTATTTGTAAGAATACACAAAAGAAAAAGAACTTCAACGGTATTAAGCATTTTAATGTAGTACTAAAAGCGTCAATTTGAGACTTGGATTCTGACTAAGAAGATTGAGCAAGTAATGATTGTTTTTGACAGGGAAATTAAGAGGCGAACCTTTATAGAAATTAAACACGACCTTGCATCAATTAACTGGTATTTATTTAATGAAATAAGCGTGTCAAGGTTTATCAAAATGGAATACTTCGATGGTTGGGCAATGTGGAAGAGATGACTGAATAGCAACGACTATAGAAGCTTGGAAAAGCCAAAATTAAGAAGTAGCTGTCTTCATGTCTTCAATGACACAGCTGTCTTAGAAATTCAGAACTGTAAGAAGGGTCAATGTAAAATTTATTTAAGATTAAGATGAAGGCTAAGATTTTCTGCCGTGTATATCTGACGTCTCTGACTGACATTTCATACTCCATTGCAGGGTCCATTATCAGGGCTGATGTGACATTACGGAATTGGTGAACGTTACATTGTGTAATCACTTCCAGCTCATACTGGTCACAAGCCCTGGGCTACCGTATAAAGGCTTCTATACACGTTTCCCATATGAATAGCTTCGTCTCTGTTAATTATTATAATTCTGTGGACAAAATCCAGTAACTGTGTCCTCAGAACATATCGACGGCTCCTACGTATAATATCGTAACCCACAAAACGACGATTTTTAGTTTTTTTGTGTATTTCATATGTATTTAATTATATCTTTATTTCCAAAAAAGAAAAAAATATATTTTGCAATAAATAACGTTTTTTTCGGACGTATTTTATCGTATCTCAAACAATCACATATTTTTTACGAAGTATACTATCGTATGTAACACTTACGATAATTTGCGTTGGAAAATAACATAAGATAATTTTATCGTATGTAACACTTACGATAACATACGTTGGAAAATAACAAGATAATTATCGTATGTAACACTTACGATAAAATGCGTGAGAAATTAACATAAGATAATTATCGTATGTAACACTTAATATAATATGCGTGAGAAAATAACATAAGAAAATTATCGTATCTAACACTTACGTTATTTTACGTCGCGTCTTTTCCGAAGTAAAATGTTGTAAGTCATTTATACGATATTTTACGTCGCGTCTTTTCCGAAGTATAATATCGTATGTGCATTTCTACAAAAACCTTTCATAATTTCGACTTTTTTGTGATTATTTATGAAACTACAGTATAAAATTAAATATTGAAACGAATTTTCAAAAAAATTGGGCAATATTTAGATTTACACCGGACGAAAATATGTTCAAATCCTTCTACAGTAAAATTTAATTTTGTGGGTTACGATATTATACGTAGGAGCCGTCGATATGTACATATAAAAATATTGTTAAAACAATATGTATTACACTTTCATTCAATAAAACATCCATAATTTTTTTTAACTTTGAACAATTGATTGAGTTATCATCCCTATCGCGTGGCTATGTATAATCCATAGATTTTTGCTTTTTCCAATAAGATTTTTCTTCCTTGTGGTGTGTCTTTATAGGTGGTCGTCCAGTCGTGAATGCCAAGAATAATTTATCTGCACATTAAAATGTTCAGCATGTACATTGGAACAATCTTTATTGGGGAGTTATTACTACTGACTACAGCGAATTGTCTACGGCACTATCGTCTGATCTTAGTACCCATTGTTGTTACAATGAACAAAAATCCCAATTCTACGAAATTTATGGAACTTACCATTAAAATTGGGAGTCTCAAAATAGAAGCTATCGAAATAAAAGCCATTGATGTTGCGTTGGAAGAATCTTTTCATTGTGAAAACTGTCTAAAAATTAGTTTCAAACAATATTTCGAATTTTAAAATAATATTAGGTCCTTACATATGAAATTGGCGTTTAGTATGGGAGGAACATAAAGCCGATTTTTTTTTATTATAATATATTTATTTAATCAAAGTATGTACCATTGCTATCTATGCACTTTTGCCATCTTATAAGTAGTTCATCGATCCCTTTACTAAAAAAACCATTCGGACGGGAATCAATAAAATCTTTGAAGGCGGTTTGGACTGCCCCATCGAAGTTGAATTTTTTCCTTTGCGAGAAGTTATCCAAATTTCGAAAAAAATGGTAATCTGTTGGGGCAAGGTCCGGAGAGTACGGTGGATGTCTTAGACATTCCAATTGTAGCTCCTCTAATTTGGTAGCCGTCTGTTGTGCAGTGTGTGGTCTAGCGTTATCATGAAGCAGCAGTGGCCTAGAGCGATTACCCAGCCTCGATTGTTTAGCAGCTAGCTTTTCCATCATGGTTTGCAGTTGCTGACAATAGACATCTGCCGTAATCGTCTGGCCAGATTTAAGAAAGCTGTAGTGAACGACACCAGCACTAGTCCACCAAACGCTCACAAGTAACTTTTTTGGAGTCAATTTCACTTGGGGCTGGGTTTGGCTGGTTCGGCAGGGTTCAGCCATTGGCGATGAGCGCTTCCGATTATCGTACAGGATCCACTTTTCATCACAGGTAATGATTCGATTTAAAATCCCTTCATTATTGTGCCGGTTGAGTAATGCAACGCAGCAGTCAACGCGCGTTTGTTGATTTGCTTCACTCAATTCGTGAGGTACCCACCTTTCAAGCTTTTTCACCTTACCAATTTGCTTCAAGTGGATTAAAACAGTTTTATCACTAACACCGCAGCCTGCAGCTAACTCGGATGTGGTTTGCGATGGATCCGCTTCCACAATAGCCTTCAATTCTTCATTATCAACTTTGGTCTCCGGCCGTCCACGGGGCTTGTTCTGCAGGTCGAAATTTCCAGAACGAAAACGTTGGAACCAAAAACGCACTGTGTTTTCTTTTGCGGCACCGTCGCCATACACATCATTAATCCTTCGAGCCGTTTCTGCAGCACTGGTGCCACGGTGGAACTCGTACTCGTAAATAACGCGATATTTCAAGTTTTTCATTTTGTAAACTGAGTGACGCAAAGAAAAAAACAATTGAGGAATAAACAAATGATTTATAATTTTCAAAACACAAATACATGAGTAAATAGCTGTATAAATTTGGATTTGGAATTCCTAACCAAAGAGAAGATATTTGAGATCAAATTTGCCAGTACGGCAAAACATCAATTTCATATGTAAGGACCTAATATTTCTCATGTTTTTTGTACACACGAGTAAACACATCATCACGAGATTCTTTAATCGAGAAGAACTGCCCATAATCGAAGGTTCTCCGAACACCTGTATGCTTGAGAGAGAACGTCCGCTATAAAAACACTGTGAACCACGCGCGTAGTTCATCTTGTTTTGACAGTGGATAAATCCATAGATGCGAGCGAATAGATAAGCGAAAATATATAGCGATATGATTTATTTCGTGCGATAGATAATCAGCACCTGAGACGGGTGGAATATACTAGTGCGACAAATTAGTTCAAATTACGGAATAGTGTTCCAGTTACAGTTTTTGTCCAGTGACTTGCTTACCAATAAAACGGTGGAATTGATTAAAACCGTTTAATTTCGTTAACTACTGCGGTGAGCAATATAGTACCGATACAAAAATGTTTGGTAAACACCAACATAAAGAAACAATGTGTGTCTTACGCACGGTTTATACATACCTACTCATTTGATCGTCTTTCATGGAAAGACCTATAAATATCTTGGAGATTTTTCGAGAGACTTGTGGAGCATTCTAGACGATTCCAAAGTGTTCCACGGTGCGTCCCAGAATGTTATGGAATTTTCGAGAGAATTAGATCACGTTGTTATCCTCGACAGGCTCTGAGTACGCAATTATCTCGTTACAATATATACAAACGTTCGCGAATAATTTTTAATACTTGTAAAGGACTATTGTACCTACATGTGTAGCGGTAGATAAAAATAATCCATTATTATTATTATTGTAGAAATACGTTGCTGCCATTACGTATCTGCCATTATATAAATAAACGAACCAAAAAGTCTGACTTGTTTTGACAGAAGTATCCCAAACGAGAGTATTAATAATGATCCAGGGGTCTCCCTCGCCTCCCCTTCATATTTCCTGGAGCACGCGGAAGGATCAGAAAAAGCAATGATGAAGCAAAACATTGATAAATGCAATAAACGTGTAATCCTGGAGATTGAATTAGGCTCTGCGATTCTCTGCTCCTAGAGTCCTGTGATAAATACAATCAAATAAATACAAATAAATAAATCAGCTTTTTTATAACTATTCGATTTATGATTACGCGTATGCGGAATTTTATACGCCAACATTTGTAGGATGGGAACTTATCAGTTATACGCCAGCATTTGTATGATGGAAACTTATCAGTTATACGCCAGCATTTGTACGACGGAAACTTATCAGTTATACGCCAGCATTTGTACGACGGAAACTTATCAGTTATACGACAGCATTTGTACGATGGAAACTTATCAGTTATAAGCCGGCATTTACACGATTGAAACTTTTTACGCCCAGCACATTTCCGCCATGCATTTTTACTATGGTATATGCTTCTCAGTACTTTGAAGTATGAGTTCTACGTTAGAGCATACTTTAGCAAAAAAGCAAAATCAAATACTTTACTGAAAGAATATTATGATATCTTAAAATATGAATAATAATTGGGATAGAAATAATATGATCACTAAAATGGTTTGGGGAGGAAAGAATGGTAAGAAAAATATATGACGCAAGTATTGACGGCACTAGAAAGAGATGACGACCGCGAAAGACGTGGTATGACCAGATAACCAGATACTGGAGGATGGTACTGTTAGGAGCCTCAACAATCTTCGAGCATGTATACAAAGATGTATGAATGTGGATAAGGAGAGAGTTGGCAGAGGATAGAGGAGTATGTCACTCTATTCCTCTGTATACCCCTGCGGAGAAACGGCGTAATGATAAGAAAGTAAGTAGAAATAATAATTATTATAATATTAAAAGGTTCAATTTCCCAAATTTTTTCATAACAGAAGGTATGGTCGAATAAGGGAAGGTTAAATTTTAGGTAGATTTCGATAGAAATACTGCCTTTTGCCTACTATAAGAGGGTCAAAAGCGCACCTTTCAAAAAAATGAACTTTCTTCGACCATGACTAGATAATGTGAGCATACTAGAAAAATTGACCAAGTCAAATTTTGCGATTTTTTTTGCCAAGTCGTTGTACAAGAAGATATATTTTACTTTAAACGTGTTAAAGTGATGAAAGCCAATATTCGTTGAACGAATAGGGCTCAAGAAAAGAAAATAATAAACATTAGTGTAATGAAAGATATCTATACAATATTGAAAAATCTTTATTTTGTAGCAAACGATCAAGAATTTTGACTTGGTACCTTTTCCCAGTATACTCACGATATGCGGGATTTTGTTGGACTGTAAAATAACTCCTATGGTGCGTATCTGATTTAAATCGACATTTTCCGAAAAATTGACCCATAATAATTAACACCTCTGACCCCCCCCCCCCTCTCCCCTTACCCATCCCTTCACCGTAACACATTTGCATGGTTTGTTTACTTTTTCAATTTTGAGTACACCAATAATCATTAAGAAGATAACATTGTTCTCGAAACATGTAGATTGTTTAATTAAAAAACTGATGGAAACAAAGTGATTTGTGTTTTATTTTAATAATAATGTCACCACAAAATTCAAGCCTTCATACATAAAAAAATATTCTTCGAACAGTTGATTAAAAATTTGTTACCCCTTTAAGCGATAATTCGGTGGTAACGCGTTCGATGTTATCTGGTAATGTTTAAAAGGGTAAAAGTAGTATGCGGCAAGCGGTATTCTCGTTTGTTATCAGATTTCTTTCTAAGAAGGAATAAAAATCATAAACAGAGCGATTTATTGATGACGTATTCTTCTAAGATGCGAATTCTTTTCAAATTAAGCTTTTTTTTTTAATTTTAGTTAATTTTAACTTTTTTCAAAGCACTCATTGAGTTATTTTGTTGCGTCTTTGGTTTTGAGAGAAGCCGTCTCTCGCAGCATCTTAACTTAATGTCATGATGATGTGTTATTTTGTCAGTACTCTAGAAACTAGAGTAGTGGAAAGGAAAAATAAGATGAGTCAGAAAATAAAATAATGCGACTATTTTTAATTTTTTGATAAAGAACAAATGGCATGACTAATTATTTGAAAAATTTGGCAAGAAACAACGACGAATCATTCAACGTTTTTGTATAAAAAAATAATACTACTAGTGCACAAATTTAGTAAAAAAAACAAAACTCTCCTGAAAACCTGCATTTTTTTAACTCATTCCGTTTTTCCTTTCGCTCGCAGAATTATTAAGTTGTACACTGTATTTTTAAATTAATTTTATTTTGGTATGTAAATACCACTCGAGTCGAATACAAACATACTTACCACCGAGTCTATCGAAAAGTCGATACATCATTTTAAATAAAATTGATTTCAGATAAGTCGGTGTATTTGTTTTGTCTGTGCTTACCGAGGATGATCAAAGCATTTACATAAAATACTTTTCAAACCAAACCCAGTCCCTTGCGACTAGTGGCACTCGAAGTATCGAACTGCATCCCTTAGCTAAAGCAAACATTATCGAGGATTGGATGCACTTTCTGCTGCGGGGCCCTGTTTGCATACGGTATTGAATGGATTTTGAATTATCTAGTTTATATGCACAATAAATGCATGCATTACAGTGAGCACTTCAAATCATATGAAAGTCGAGTGATAGATTTGTTGTGGTTACCATTTTAAACCGGAAATATTGTTTTATTTTTGTAGTTTTCTGTTTTAAAGGTGTTTTTTTTTGGTAAGATAATGGTAATTGTTTAAATAGGGGTTGAGAGTGAAGATACCATTTGATGGCTTTCAATTAGAAATAAACTTATTGTAGGAAGAAGATGGAACGCCGCGTGGTGTGGAGGGTGTTTATGTTTTACATAGGCTCTTATAGAGTAAGTGTGCGAAATTTGATTTAGATAAATCAAAGGGTATAGAATAGTGTATAGACATTCAGTTTTATAAGTATGTATAGATTTTGATCACTCTAAAATAAATTATATCAGAATAGAATTAATATTACGGCAAGGAAAATTTATATTTTTGATCCGTAGGTATATTAGTAGGTACAGTGAAATTACAGTAATATTTTTTAAGTCGGTACAATTTATTTCTTGGTTTGGTTGTTACGTAATTATAAAATGTACGTGTATATACTTATGACATTTAAATTATATTACAAATGCTGAAAACCTATTTAAAACACTAATTCATTGTTACATTTTGTATTGCCAATGACAAACTGACCATATAATGACATAACGAAATTTGAATACAAATTATTTGTTTAAATGTAGACCATTTTTGAAATCACCCATCCGTTAAATAATACACATTATGAAATTGGTATTAATTAACCTTGAAAGTTTTGGTTATTAAAAAATCTTTATTGAATAACCAATGAAAGTTATTCAATATAAAAAATGTATTGTTATATAATGTGTGCATTTAAAATAACTTAATAAATATTTATAATAAAATATTAATATTCATTCATATGAATACACGACGATCAATTTCACTATAGGTTGGTTTCAAAACCTTTGATTTGAATGAATACGAGTGTTATTTTTGGCAACTGCTATAACCCAAAAACGATGGTACTTTTTCATTTTGGTTCTTAAATAACAAGTAAAAGAAAAAAAGGGAAAAAAAGAAAAACAAAAACCTAAGCCATACTTATGGGATTCCGAAATTGAATCAAATAATTAACATTTTCCCATTATTTTATTTGATACATGTTCTGCCTGTGCAAAAGCACCTTATTTTACCAATCAACATCTACAAATGTATGAGCGTGTGTCGGAAATACTTTATTTGTTATTTGAATTTCAATATTTAAAAAACTTTTTTCATTTCAGATGTTCATTTATATTAAAATTGTATAATATATATATATATATCCAATGATCAACGTCATCAATCAATACTTTTCGATGATCTATACTTAACTTGATTTTCCACGAAATATAGCAGAAAAATATAAAGGGAGAATTTTAAGTTTTTAATATGTCATAATGGTAAATATTTTTATATTACTTTTTTTCCAAACGCGTTCTTTAGTATACTATAAGCGCCTGCAAGAAATTCAAAAACTAGATCTTTACAACAAAAATTAAAATGCTAATTTTTCATCATTGTACTATATTCCAACACATTTATTTCACATATTCCACCCTCGTTAAGTATCATTAGTATTTAGATTGCTTACAATAGTCATCAAAAGTGTTCAAAAGCAACCAAAACTTTCCAACCCTCGTATCTTTGTAAGGGCATTAGGCAAACCATCGCTGGAAACACTCTCGTTCAATTGCCTCTGAAGGATTCACTTTGTATAACGGAAGCTGCACACATCGCGCCGGAAGTGCCTGAGGAAGTTATCTGCACTTACCACGCGTGGAAACTTCAGGTGATAGACTGAAAGGGTTACCTAATTACGTGGAGGTGGAAGAGGAATCTCAAACTGCCGCTCGTGGTTAATTAACAGAATTGTTCAACATTTTTCGTTTCTGTAAAAAAAGTGTTATTAAATTAACGTTTTAATTATGTAACAGAGTCAGATTAGATTAATGTGTATTTTATTCATCTAGAAACAATAGAACCACATGAAACCACAGAAACAATGGCGACAATAGTAAGGGTGGATAGATTTACGATCAATGAAGAAAAAAAAATATTTGTTGAAATTGCGTACCGTATTCAGAAAGACCTTAGACCTTTATGAGCACGTTCCTAAAATTAAATCTCCTGGGCACAAACATTTAATTGCGTATCTTGGAAACTATTAACAAACCAGTAATTAAACCTTAAGGCGATTGTCCAGCAGGGTGAGCAAATCTCACCATTTTCTCATATCCTCTCTTGCGTTTTTTATCACATTTTTGTATCGAAATATCTCATTTCAAAATTTATTCATCAGGTTACATATATTTTACAAACTAAATTATATAATTGATTAATAAATTACCAAACCTTCGATGTTTTAAAAATTACCTCGTGAGATGTTTTTTTTATTCAATAATATTACAAAGTAAACGATTATCTTAAATTTATTACAATTATTGCAAAATCTGTTAGTTTATTTACATGAAATTTATGTTTTAAAAAACGCTGTTTTACATATTTAAAATATATGTAACCTGATGGATAAATTTTAAAATGAGATATTTCCATACAAAAATGTGATAAAAAACGCAAGAGAAGATATGAGAAAAATTGTGAAATTCGCTCACTCTGCTGGACGATCGCCTTAAAGATCAATGGAGGCTTTTCTGGTTTGAAAATAAAATATTTAAGACTATACTGGGACCTGGGCAGGGACAATGCAACATCACAACAACATTTGATAACCAGCACCATCAGATCTATCCCAATGGCTTGGATAGGATAGGATAGCTTATTTAGTATGTCGAGCAAGCAGAGACAGAGTCATTAAATAGTGCACGAGGTGCACCACTTCTGGGCAGACCCAGACAGCGCCTCATGGACAATGTACTGACTGATCTGGAAAAGCGAGGAGAGAATGAGTACTTGGAGCAGAAGGGAATGGATGGGAAGAGGTGGAAAGGCATCATCCAGGAGGCTAGAGCGCTACAAGAGTTTTACGACCTTTAGAATTTAGAAAGATTATTCATCATTAAAGAAAATATGTATGCGAAATAAGCACATCCATAAGATTTAAAAATACATCACCAAACAAAATCAACACACTTATATATGTTTGTATTTAGGAATTAAAAAATTCAGTAGATTCCCTACAGAAATGAAGAATATAATTTAGATTACACAATTAAAAAAGAAATTAAAAGAACACTACTAAAAACACAATTAAACAAAACCTAAATATTTTTATAATTATATCTGTAAAACATGTAAATATGTTAAAATGCAAGACCCACGCTTTTATTACTAGGTACAAGAGATATTCCTTCTTTTTGGAGAGGCACAGCGATATAAGTTATGTATTTTACAGTTTTAAAAGAAAAAAATGGAATTAAACTGTATGCAATATTTAATTAATATAATTTCCGTTTCCCCTCCAATCTGTCTCTTACTTATTTATTTCATTATTATTCTCTGCTATGTACTTCCGTATAATTTGATGATTTCGTCAGTGGTTTTTGATTCCCTTCGGATACTGACTATTTTATATATAAACTAAAATTATTATCATAAAATAAAAACTAATATAAACTTAAATTCGTACTACATACACAGTACAGTTGTATTTTGAATGCTATATAGTTTCGAAAAGTGCGATAACATATTGATTGAACTGTTGATTTTTTTTTTATTAAATTTATTTGGTATATGTACAAACTTAAGAGTGTATTCAATATAATATAATTGTTTCGTCACCAAAATATACATTTAACAATTTGGCAGTGTATTATATTTTTAAAAATGTCTTATAAATTTGAATTGATTTCATATAAATATTTGTTTTTTGGAATTAATAAAGTTTTAGTAATTTTTAAAGCCGACCTCGAGAAGCGGAATTGTTAATCCGAGGATTGAACAAATATTTCGTCTTGCCCGGATTTGGTCCTACAATAATTAAAACACATTTATATTACACGCTTACCCACTTTGAAATTAGAATTTATTCTCGTGTTTAAAAGTGGGGGCATTGTCATATATGTATATATCTATTGTTAATGTAATCGTTAGTGTAAGACATTAGATTAAGTTATAAAAATTAAGACATTAAATTAAGTAAGTAAGATATAAACAATACAAGAATACAAAAATGTAAGACATTACATTAAGTAAATAAGATATACACAAGGAAACGTTAAATTAAGTTATAAAAATTAATAATTAAGAATGGAAGAACAACTTTACTTCTCAAAAAAAATGAAGCTAAGTTATACTTGTGTGTGTGTGTGTGTGTATAAAAAAGTTTAGTTTATGTTTTTTTATATAAAAATAATCCTTTTGCACCAAAAAGTTATTGCAGAATCAATAAATAAGTATGGATAACAGTGATTTATGCAGGTGCAATTTCACTAATTATTTTTAAATGTTTTCTACTTAATAATGAAGTGTTTTCTCATTGTAGAATAATAATTAAAATAATTAACATTTAAAAAATAAAAATACTAATAAATAATAATATTTTTCTTTAAAATTGGTCATCCGCGTGAAACAATGGTTTTTAGATTTTGATTGGATAAATATAAAATGTTGAGGGCTGCTGAATGAGCTAATAAACGCCAAAATTGTTCCTGAATTGACACGTGCCAAACTAGCGAACAGGGACGTAATCCTGTAGAATTGAATATTTTGTAATCCTTAACTACGCAGGTGAATATACTCGTATACTGTGATAATAAAACCCAAAGCCGAAACACAAATTTAAACTAAGTGTTGTTTTCGTTTGCGGGTAATTTCCTCTCCACACTCATTCTACGAGATTTGATAAGATAAATAACTAATTAATATTTCGGAAGCACAATTCTCTATACTTAAATATTTTTGTGCACTCCGAAAAAACATAGTTTATAATAAATGTGACATAGTTTAAAACACATATTTTTATGAACAGAGGATGTAAGCGTGCACAACAAAAGGTCCGTGGACATTTGGTCCAACGATAAAAGATCCAGAAAGTGTGTTTTCATTATTTTAAATATGATATTAT
The DNA here is from genome assembly GCA_016648135.1 of Agrypnia vestita. Lineage (NCBI taxonomy): Eukaryota > Metazoa > Arthropoda > Insecta > Trichoptera > Phryganeidae > Agrypnia > Agrypnia vestita. The sequence continues at coordinate 18,381 of JADDOH010008170.1, forward strand.
TTTCAATTTTTTAGTCTTCGTTACATTAAAGCTTCAAACGTCGCTTTTGAAATAACACGAACTGACAGACGACACCGTCATGTGAAATTAAACTGATTTTGTAAAACTAACGAATGATCATTAAATTGTAAGCCGGAATATGTCTGTATGCCAAATTTAATTCCAAGGGTTGGTTGAGAAGTCGGTTAAATATTGATTACAAGAGATATCCGTATCCTTGACAGACAGACAAGTTGAGTTTGATAAAAGCGTGTAAAAAGTTAATTCGATCACATGCTACTAAGTAACAATAGCTCAACAAGCATACTACGCATGCTCACGTGCCACTAATAAGCATGTGTATGTTTACCTTTATGTACACAACACAGGATATCAACAAGCTTGAGAAGATACAAAGCAAATATGCAAATTTATTGCGTATCGAAGTCAAGTTTCTCGTTTTCAAAATAATTAACGGTTATCTGGAATCTAGACTCACCGGAGATCTTAGAAGAGTTTGGTTTAATATGCTCAAGGCCTAACCTTAGAGCACGCAGGTTACTGAATACAACTAAGTTAACAAAAAGCTATGTATGTAATGGTCCCAGGAACAGGATTGTTAATTTGGCCAATGATGACTGTGCTAGCCTAAATCTATTCGACGAATCGCCTGAGTCTTTTATATCTAATGTAAAGAACCTAATTCTAAATCCCAATAACTAACGTGCAATTACTTATTTATTTATTTATTTATTTATTTATTTAACGCCCTTATGGGCTTTTACAATATACAGAATATTTTTTTTTTTAAATAACATAAGACAGTTAAAATTAAAATAAAGTTAAAAGTTACAATAATAATAGTTAAAAGTTAATAATAGTAATAATAATAATACAGAAAAACATAAGAAAAACATAAAAACATAGGATAAAATAATAATAAAGTTAAAGGTAGAAATGATAATAGTTAAAGGTAAAATAGAAAGATTTATTGTCCATTTCCATTTTGTTGGGATGTAAACAATTGTATCAGCTTTGTCCTATAAACAGTTATACAATCAGCAAAAATGTCAGCCGCCTCTGCATGTTATAACCATCACTTATTTTATTTTAAACAATAATGATTATTTTCTGTTAATTAAAGTTAATTACATTTAATTAAATTTTAAGGTTGAAATCGGCCACTACATTTGAAAAAACATTATAACATTCAATTCCCTAGATTGTCTATTTTATTTCATGGACAGGTAATTACTTTAAAATGAAAGTCTAGCGGTGAATTGTAGAATTTCAATGCCTTTGAACTCTTGAGACAGTTCACGTAAGGTGACACAAAAGAAAACTCAAGAAAGTAATTTGTTATGTCTGTTTTGACTTGACGAGCGTAAGGACTTGCCGACTGTCATTGTGAATAAATGTTCGTAACGAATTATGTTTTGTTATGAACACGGAACGAAAAGAAAACCATTCATATGCACATAGCCGATATCGAGAAATGCATTAGGATAAAAGTAATTTTACTCTGAGATCAGGGATTTTCAAAGAATTCGTAAACTTCTCATTTTTAAGTGAAATTTGTTTGCTGTCACCTTTACATTATAGATCCACAACCAACCTAGTTTAATTTTTTTACGTATTTATTTATTTATTTAGGTAAAATATACGAAGTTTTTTACGAAAAAAGAAGAAGAAAAAAACAATATTCAAATCATTACAAAACCATCTGTATGCCTGCCTACTTCAATTTCCTCCATTCCTCCCTAACTTTTGCTTTTCTGGTCCACGCGCCACCTGCTGTAGCCTTGATCTCATCCACCCATCTTCTAGAAGGCCTGCCTCGTTTCCTTTTCTTGTCCCTTGTGAACTAATACATTATTGTCTTTGACCATTTCTCTCTTCCCCTGATGTCCAGTCCATTTTCATTTAAGCCTTCTGATGGATACTTTAACATTCTTTTGATTTTTACAAAACCATTACTAAAATTATACTGAATCATGCACAACAGCATTATTAATATTAGATTTATACAGTTGAAGACTTCTGCTTTGAGTTTTCTGGATTATTTTTCCGTATTTTTTAGACCTGTCTGGCCGACATTTCGGATCCTGTTGCAAGGTCCATCAACAGGGCTAATGTGTTGTTTATAACGAATTATTCAAGATCCAGAACAAGAATCAGAAAGCTATTTGAGCATGCATACAGGGTAGAACAGAGCTAGTCCATTAAGCTTTACAGATTTTTAATTAATTTTAAGTCGAAAATATTGCTTCATAAATGTACTTATATCGATATTTATGAAGAGAAGTGACTTCAATATTGTTTTTTTCATTATTTTTGACTTATTTTCTTTAATGCACTAGTGTTTCGTATGTGCCGCTATTTCTAGGCGCATTTCTAGGCTATTCTCGTATCGCGAATGTGACATTTGATGTCTACTCCTCTTCCTCCACCCTACTTCCATCGTCCTACCGTTAATCATTTATTATCTATCTGCTGTCGAGAGTATGCCGAAATCTATCGTCGAGCATCGAGTATTGTTATGTCGCTGTACTTATCTAACCTGGATCGAAGTAACATTTCTCCGTCGTACCTTTATAGCAAGTTTTTATAAAGTGAATCTTCAACTAATTGAATATCACAGTGAACCATAAGATTAAGGGACACTCCTGTAGCAGTAATTTCGTTTAGCATTCGTGTTTCTTTCTTTCCCTTTTCTTTTAAATTACAGTCCACATTCTTTCATATTCATCCCCTTCCACACATCCTATCCTATCATCCTTTCTTTTCTCGTCCCTTCCTGTATCTCGGCAATTCGCGTCGGGAACAATTCGACCACCATAAAAGTAACATATGAATATTGAACATTATAAATTCATTAGCTTTAATACAATTCAATAATATTCATAATATGTACTTAATGATTCAGTTTCCCAGATGGCCTCCCAGAGTTCTGCTGAAATGGAGACCTTGGGAGAATAAAAGAGGCATCGGAAGACCTCAAAAGAGATGGGCCGATGATATAGCCGCTGTGGGGAGAAAGAAATGGCTACAATTAGCAAACACTTGTTGAAGGATGGAGAGAGAAGGAAGAGGCCTATATCCAGCAGTGGAGAGATGAAGGCTGATGAAGAAGAAGAAGAAGATTTGGTTTCATAATCACCGATGAGATGAACAATTCTATATACAGTTGATCCTGTCACTTGCAACACCTGATCAGTACATTCGCGAAACAAATCAATAACATGTAAGTAGATACACAATACATTACATTTGTAACGGCTTTTCGGGTTCAGCGTGCGATCAGCAATCTCAAATAGCATCCATCACAATTCGCATAACGTAATTGAGCCCATACGCGTCTGTCGTAAAAATCTCGCGTCGATTCGCGCACTTTGTTGCGGATGTGCGCGGAAAAATAAATCTCTCCCCTGATTTATTAGATAACGCGTTCGCGAAACGTAAACAAACATAAAAATTTGAATTATGCATTTCATAACTGAGAGGAGACGTTTAACGATATCGGAGATGGCGGAAGGTGTGCCGCAGGGATGCGAAGTGGGGACGGGCAACGCCCCCCGTCGTAAAGATAAAGAATTTCAATTCGGATTTGAGCTCGCTGAATTTTATTTATGACTTGGAAGTCATTTCAGTTTTTTGCAAAACTGATCGTTTACACGGTGAGAGAATTATTTTCTCTTAATACAGAAGTTTGTAGTTACTTTACATTTATACACAACGTTTATTCCACTGTCAGAAATACTAGAAATGAATGGAGCAATTAAAAATAAAAATAACTTTATAAACATTCACATATCTGCATCATCCCCATTACTATAATAATTAATTAAAAATAATTTAAAAAATTAATTACTGTTTTAAATGTCAATAAATAACTACCCCTCCCCCTCCGTCCTCCCTTTACTTTCTATTTGTCGGCCATATAATTTACAATTAGTTCTAAGATTGCCTCTGAAGATGATGGTTGTGCCCATCGAAAGCGCTTAGGCTTGTATAATTCAAATCAGTGGAATATAACGTGTATAAATTATTGTGTTAATCATAAACTTCCACTATGTAAATTTATTGTATTAATGTGTATTTGACGCTCTATTTGGAGTCAATAATGCGGTGCACATCATTTTAATTATTAATTTTATTAAGATAAATCATAGAAGTTTCACAGAGATGAAGCTTTTTATATGAAAAACATGTATGGAAGTCTTTTTCTTCGATGGCCCAGAGCTTACAACCGGTATGAGGTGGCTCAATTGATCACTCTACACAATGCAACGTTCGTTAATTCCATCGTAAGAACATCCACACATCGATTTTTTATATATCCGTATATTTCAAGGAGCTATGCTAGTGACATCTGTTGTCTCTTCTCATGAAACAGTAGATATACATGGGTTTCGCAGCTGGTAATGATACTTCTATATTTTAATGGGGAGTATTAAGGAATATTCTTTTTAATGTAGGTATATATTATATGATATTCTTCCGAATTATTCAATATATACTCGTAGACTAGAATACGCCTGGAAATCAATATTTTCATTTTTTAAATAATAATTAAACAATCCCGCAATGGATAAATCCAGTAATTGTGTTCTCAGAACACATAAATATAAATATTGTTATTAATTTTATACTTATGTCCATAGTTACTATAAAAAAATAATTAATAATATTAGTTTGTTGTACTAATTATATAACTAGTAATATACATATGGCATCAGAAAAAATATGGAATAATTTTTATATTGTGTATCAATTGTACATTGTTGAAAGGTATCCGCGAGACAAAAAAAATACCAAAAGAACGTTCAATTCTGGATAGACAGAGTTGTCGGACTGATTTGCAAATAGTTACAGATTCATGAGGGGTACCTTTACTGTCTTTTTACTCCCTTTATATTAACTCGTGACGTCTGCTTAGTTGCTTGCCGTCAACAAAAACTTTGGATCGATTTTTGACCCTTTTCCCGTGATCCAATCGAGCTGAAACTTTGCAAGCAGACTCGTGGCGATGATCAAAAGTTTGATTATTAGAAACGGCGACCCGATAACGTCGCGGAATATTTTCTAAATTTGAATTACTCCGTCGGTATACATAATAGGTACTTCACTACGAATTTTGAAAATCTAAATTAACTGACAAATGTTTTTAGAATTTAATCTTCAATGCATGAAGTCTCTTATCAAAGCTCAAAACATCTGACATTTTTGAAATATATTAAATTACTGTAAGTTTAATATTATGTTATATGTTTTAATTCGTCTTTAATTGTTGTTATATTTTACAAAGAAAGGGAGTATAATAAAAACTTGGTTTTTATGGGTTACTTTTTTATGTCTAAGAATATATAAGTCCAAAAGAAGTTTCTGAGATATCTCTACATGAGAGAGTACGGGCATTTTCCTTGGCTTTACCCAACCGAGTTTCTCCAGGGTATGCTTGGCTACAATAGTCTAGAGACTAGAAGGAATGTGTATTTGATTACACATTTTTATCGATTGTTGCGCGGTATTATCGATAATCCTGAAATTATGTAGAGCATTGGTTTGTATGTTCCTGATAATTACATTAGACATCGTCAGCATAGATTGTTTCACATTCCAATATACAGGACCAACCTGCCGATGGTTATGCCTGTTGGAAGAGCCACAGCTATGCTGAACAAAATCGCTTTGGGTATTGATATATTCCATGTGTCTGAGGGGGTTTTCCGAAGCGGGATTCTCCTACACCTTTGACCAGATTTTATGTTATTTTGAATTTATTAAATATTTTTATTTTGACATATACTTACTAATATGTATGCCTTAAACATTTTGTTTGTAATGTACATATTATCAATAAATAAATTGAATTGAATTGAATAGCATGGTTCGACGTTCCCTGCGAAATCTCGAACATCTATCTACAATACATTTAAACCACAATAAAACACTTTTAAAAAGATTTCTACTTTTTCAGAAAAAATCTCATATTGTATGTAAAGTCAAACTTTAAGCAGCTCTTCTGTAAAAGTACTTATTTGTAAATGCTTTAGTTTACGAAGGGACCGTCGTATTGTCTGTATATACACGTATATTGAGAGATTTCTAAGACACGTAAATACTATACACCACAAACTGGCGTACGGTTTAAAGCCGCCGTCGCATAATGTGTTGTAACATAATGCTTGATGCGTTCCCTCACGAGTATAACAAAGTATTTAATAACGCGCGGAACTAATAATATCATGGATATTTAACAGCACATAAACTACCTACTAACTATGGAAAAATAGCTGCTTAATAGCCGCGCCATGCGTACAGAACCCATGCTAACATTATAATGTTTCATTAACAACATGTAACTAACCACGTTTCCATCGAGCCATAACCGTACAGGGGTAAAAAATATTTAAAAACATTTGTCAGAAATATCACAAAAACATTCTCGAAATTTTTTTATTTTCAATTAATGTATATTATTGATGTCTCTCAGAGACGAAACTATATTTTTTCAAGGGAGAGTAGGTATAGAAGTCTTTTTGGGGGGCCATATGACTAACGACCTATCGTACGGTTTGCTTAGGTGATCCCTTTACACATATGCAACGTAAATAACAAAATAAAATAATAAAATAAATAAAAAACCTAATCTAACCTAACCTAAGCCAACCGTACGATAGGTCGTAAGTCCTATGGCCCCCCCAAAAAGACTTCTATACCTACTCTTCCATGAAAAAATACAGTTTCGTCTTTGTGAGATATCTATAATATACATTAATTGATTATTGATGTCCCTGTGACAAACAATCCAGTTCTGTTCTAAAAAATTTGGACATACTCAAAATATTCTGAATTTTTTATTTATTTACTCACTTTTATTTTATTTTTTCATTTTTTTGTATTTACAGGGTTATTTGGAAAACATTAATAACCTCGTAGGACTGTATTCCTGTTTTAATTACGAGTCGAAAATGTTCAAGCAACCATCACCATCACAAGACGAATAGGAATGAGCTGGGCTGCTTTTGGCAAACTCAAACATATTTTCGAGAACAAAGAGATCCCAATTAGCCTTAAAAGAAAAGCCTTTAAATAAAAAGAAAAAACCTAAAAAGAAAATCGTGCATACTGCCAGTGATGACATACGGAGTGGAGACAATGGACCTTACAAAGAAAAGAGTAGAAGAGCTCAAATGCACGCAAATCCATGCTTGGAGTAAGCCTAAGAGATTAGAAATGATGAAATTAGGCGCAGAACTAGAGTAATGGATATCATGGGTCGTGTAGCGAAGCTAAAATGACAATGGGCAGGGCATGTTGCAAGGCAAGATGCTACAAGATGGACCCCCAGAGTTCTGAAGTAGAGACCTTGGTAGAATACAATAGGCATCGGAAGACCTCAAAAGAGATGGGCCGACGATATAGTCGCTATGGGGGGAAAGAAATGGTTATAATTAGCAAATAACAAGGAAGCACGGAAGTGGAATGGAAGAGGCTTATATCCAGCAGTAGAAAGATGAAGGCTGAAGAAGAAGAGGAAAGAAAAACAATCACCAAATATCAATAGTCATGAAGATATACGATATATAAGTTTGCATTTTTTTAAGTATTTCTGACTTATTTTTTGTTAAAACATTGGACTATCATTACAGTAACTTTTATCGAATATGAAAAATTCATTCCCTTTAATAGAAATCAAATTAAATAATAAAATCCTTCCAATTCCAATTGGAAAATATTCAAATTGGAATTTCTGCAGGATTTTTACTCTCTTTCTTTTAACTGTGGAGTCTGCTTTCTTATTTTCTTGACGAAAAAACTTTGGATCGATTTTTAACCCTTTTCTCGTGATCCAATCAAGCTGAAACCTTGCAAACAGACTCGTGGCGATGATCAAAAAGATCTAACAAATTTTCATTAAAAAATAAAATTATAGTATAATTTTGGATTTTTAAAAATTTTAATGGTTTTTTCAAATTGGAATCATTACAAAAGTTTGATTACTACCAACGGCGCCGGCGGCCCGATAACGTCACGGAATATTTAAAATTTAAATCACTCCGTCGGTAGGTATAATAGGTTCTTCACTACGAATTTCGAAAATTTATGACAATTGGTTCATAGAAGACAGCACACTTCGGTTTTTTGGGAAGAAATCAAATAATAAAGAGATATTTTTAGAGATTTTTGACATAGATGTTTGTCTAGACATGTTTCAATTTCAGTCAATCTATTATTACATGATGGTAAACTTAATTTACAAAGAAAAGGAGTAAAATAAAAACTTGATTTTTATGGGTTAGTTTTTTATCATTTTATTTAACTTGTATTGAAACGAATGAATTTTTCGTAATCGATATAAGTTACTATAATGAATTCAACGTTTTGTAAAAAATTGGTCGGAAATAATTGTTTGACCATTTCCGACTCACAATTATAGCAAGAATATAGTCCTTCGAGGTTATTAATGTTTTCCAAATAACCCTGTATACATATTGATACAATGGCGGGTTTGTTGCCGGTTAACAATTTTATTATTATTATGTTTGATAATATTACGAGGAGCTGACCTCAGATGGATGGGATAACGACAGACTTCTTTCAATACTTATATATTGTAAAATTATTTCCATGCATGTGCAGTAAAAATAGTCCCATGACAGTCCGTGGGGAAGTTAAGGGTTGCATAAAACCTTCAACGCATTTTAAAATATTAAGCACACAGATTGAATCCGAAGCTATATTTCAAATTTAATGTTTGTTTTCCTGAAGTTTTTAATATCTTCCAACTTATTTATGGGTCTGTTTCTTTGTCTTTGTACAAATGCGCTGAGGCAATTGTGTTTGCTACAGTGATTGCTGGAATAATCACTTTGTAGCCGGAGTCTTACAAAATCCGATTACACCTTATTCGGCGCATTTCCGCCACGCGATCTTATGATTGAAAAGTTTTATAATGTACCTGTGCAAAAATAACTTCACCTGCTCTTTGGTGAAAGGGCGATTTATACATCATATTTTTTACCTGGAATTATCTGATATTTATTTATTTTAGGGAAAATTAACGGCATATTAACATATAAACAAAAATAAAATAATCTGTATCTATAAAACTTAATGTCTGTCTGTCTGTCTATCTGTTCTCTATACAAATCCACACCGTTTGTCCGATTCGATTCAAATTTTGCATAATTATGCTTTAGAATCCGGTGAGTAACATAGGCAACATTTCCCCCCTATTATCTTACCCCTTCCCCTCCCCTGACATATTTTCTATGCAAATCTGTACCGTTTGACCGATCGGACTCAAAATTGGGAAACTTATTCTTTAGGACTCGGCGGGTAACATAGGCAATATTTCCTCCCTATTCTCTTACCCTTTCTCTTCTCCCTGACATATTTTCTATGCAAATCTGTACCGTTTGACCGATCGGACTCAAAATTTGCAAAATTAAACTTTTGGACTCGGCGATTAATATTTGTGATATTTGCTCCCTATTTATTATAAACTTAATTCTTAACCCGTGAATGCCGGGTATGAACAGCTAGTGGATTATAAAATTATGCCAATTATAAATTTTCCACTGAATATAGTAATTTGTTAGAACATAGTTTTATTTATTAGAACATATTTTATTAGAATATGATAATTTATTACAACAAGTGTGACGTAGTAAAATATTTTTTATTATTATTTATTAACAGCGAGTGGAGAAGGTGGAGGGGAATGTGAGACGGGGGTAGAAGGGAAGATAAATTGTACGAATTAGTTATAATAAAGTTTTTTTGATTTGCCTTTAACTCAATTTTAATTACATTTACCTTGATCATCCGACGACAGACGACGTAACGATATTTTATTATTTGTTATATTATTTTCAAATGGTAAACATTTTTTGATTTCTTATATTTTTATTCTTAATTTTGTCATAAAACATAATAATTTTTATAAAAAATTACTAACGAACTTTGTGTTAACAACATTGATTGTTTTTACGTCAAATAGTTCAAATACCTCTGTATGCCGGATTGAGTCCCGGTTGTGACTAGATTTTTTTGAAAGATAGTTTTTTTCTGTAAATCATTATAAGTGATATATAATTTTTTTTAATATCAATGAATTCTGTTCTATTTAATCACAAATACAATGTAATTCCTATTTATTTATTTTTTTTACTTTTACTTGAGCTTTCCGCTTCTTTTGTGGATCTATATGAAAGATGCTGTTTTGATAAGAAGTTTAAAACTATCGTTTGCTTTTATTTCCATTTTTTTTCTGCATCTCCCATGATACTTTTGTATTTTCTACTGTCTGTACTTTCTTTCAAAATAAATAATTAATATGTCTTTAAGATGATAAAATGATTAAAAGAAGCTACCTACCTCAGAACAGTTGAAGACCCCGTGGCAAGAAGTTGTTAACTAACATTCAAGTCATTTTGAGATGATTAGACATTTGCATTTCGCCTTTGAAAAATATGTTTTATTGCTAATTCAAATTATTTTTTATTGATCTATGTCATTAAAATAAAAGTAAATAAGACGCATTTACGAACAAAAAAATAAAAATATACTAATTTTCCCTAAAAAATGTAGTTAACAACCATTTTTTCGCCTCTGGAACTCATTTTTAATAGAATAACACCTTTTTAAAACAGGTAAAACACGAACATCAACTTTCAAATGCTCTATCCGTTTTTACCATTCATTATCCAAAATTACAAAATACCTGGCATATTAATTAATAATACAAAACATGGTATGTACCATTTAAAATTATTGAAAAATAATATATAAGTACATATTATAATAGTCTTCAAATAAAAATAAATATATGACAGTACTGCCAGAGAAAATTTATATTAATCATGAATATTCCAATCAAATTAAAAGGCGTGTTAATTTCAGAATGATGGCATGAACATGTTATTACTGAAGATAACATGTTCATCCCATTAGTAACTGATTTGATTGTTATGAAAAAGTGTAGTTAACATGTTCATCTCTATGCTTTGAATATGTTCTAATTATTTTGAAGTTCTGAACTTATTTTCAATGGAAAGAGCGTACATTATTTAGTTTAGAGGGTTTATTAACTTATTTTTGACAAAAATGTTAGTTAACAACTTCTAGCCATGGGGTCTTCAGTTATTTCTTTATATCTAGCGAGGTAGGTAGTGGCCGAGAGACTTCCTACATTTTATTATATTTTTATATGTATTATGCGTGTATGTATCAAGAAATTAAATGTCTTCTGTCCGATAAAGCAGATTTATCGGTAATGAAATTAAATTAAAATTAGTTTAAAATTATTGTACTACACGAGTGATTTGTTGAAAGCCACGCTCTATCTATTTGAAACATTTATGCGTCACTAGTAACTTACCCGTGATGGCAATGGACCATCTAAAAAGAACGTATTGCATTTAAATGCTGTACTTGTTGAAGATTTTAAGTGCGTTATAAAATTTAAAACAAATCCTTTGTTCATTCATGAAACTCTACAAAGAAGAGATAGAAAACAAATTTTGCTTTGTTACATTTCAAATAATATCAGAATATATAATAAGATACAAGATATTAGAAGCGAATTTACATAGGTTAATTATATTTTTAAAATAGTTGATGGGAATCAAAAGGAGAGGCTAAGGTGGTTTGGGCATGTGCCTACACATGCCCAAACCACCTTAGCCTCTGCTTTTGACCATACCCTACCTCTCGTACCCTAGTACGAGCGAGGGGAGGGTGGTAAAGAAAATATGAGTGGTGACTGTTTCAGATAACAAACCTGGAGTGTTGGTGTCATAGTCAAGGTGTTGGAGGGCGACTCTTAGAAGCTTTAACATTCGACAAGTGTTTGAAAAGAAGCATAAATGTATGGCAATACTTGTTTTATTTAATGGTTTTTTATTGAATTATTTTAAAATATATTTGTGATTGTTATTTTGATCGCTTTCTCGTGTACTCATTTCACACTTACACAAACCTGATATATATGATATATTTTCTATTATGTTACTTTAAACACTTTATATATTATTATCTATTTACTATGTTTTGAACCTACACAATATTGAAAACTATGCCTGTCTCAACACAGAGACAGGCATAGTTGAGACAGACAAAGTCCAAACAAAATTTGATACTTAAATAGAAATAAATAAATAACAGTCATTAAACTATAATGAATTGGTTCAATGGTATATACAAATAAATAAATAATTGTAAATATATGTTTAATATATTCCCCATTTCCGTGTCTATATGTCAATCTTCCGCACCCTCACCATAACAGTAGCCATGCCCCCGTTCGAAAATTAACTTGTTTACCAAAATAATTAATCGATAATTAGGATATGTCCATCCTGACGAAGATACAGTGGTATCGAAACCGGTAGATATTAAGTTGCTCCAAGTGTTTTATACAAAGTTTTAGTCGATTAAAATTAATAATTATAAGTCCAACTACAAAGTAAAAGCTATAAATATCAATAATATGTTTTAATTAATTGTGTGGAACTTCGTGATCACGACACGAACTTTCACACAATCAAATTAATTAATCAATTAGAAAGATATACAGAAAAATCTAATTCACAAAAAATATTAGGTTACAATAATTTCATATAAGGTCGATATATTCACGGAAACATAGAGGGTCGCTATAGTTTAATAGTCAGAGCACCGGCCCCGGAAAGGAAGTGACCTGGGTTCATAGTAGTAGTAACCTAATATTTTTTCGTGAATTAGATTTTTATGTATGTCTTTCTAATTGATTAATTAATTTGGTTTTAAAATTCACAGAACTTTGTTCTGAAAAATTACAACTTCACAAATATGAATGTGTTCTTGAACATATTTCACACAATCATTCGTTTCGGATGGCATGGTCAAAATTCTGTCATCGAGACCTCAATGCAACAACATAAGTCATTAATGACCATTATCTGATTCGACCCCAAAATCTGACCTCACATAAAATCACAACTTTTCTTCTGCGACATAACCTAGTGCAGTTTGCACATCGTCTTTGGAAGTGCAGTCGTTTCGGTTTTATTATCTTTATTTATTACCTAATTCTAAATAACGTCAGAGTGCATTATGGCGCACCTTCCCAGAATAATCCTGAAGCATTTAATGCTCCATCTTCAGGTCCTTTACAGCGTCCGTCGTACCGGCCACAAAGGGATCGCCATTGTTACTTAGGGCTTATTGGCATATTATCACGTACTCGTCGGGCAAATTCATTTAAATCCTCATTCGGCGCCATTACGGACATATTTATGGCGGGAACGTTCGAAAATCGGACAATGGAATGATCGCCGATTGTGACGTATGCGCCAAGTGACCCCGTTGGTCGTGTCGCAGGTCGCGTGGTTCAAATCCGTCGGAGACATTTACGATGATTATATTATATTGCGGTGTTTTCGCAATTCAAGCGAGGCACCCAACTTGCGTCAGAGCCTTGTTAAGGGTGAAACAATTCTCAAAATCATGATCAAAAGCAAATAATATTTATATCTCGTAGCTAGGTGGCAAATAACAATAATACAACTTTTTTGTGAAGTTTTTATCATTTTATTTTAATCATTTTTTAATATAAAAGAAATGGCAGCAATATCAAAGAAATATGTAGAATGCATTATCTGTTAAATTGAGATAAAATTACGTCTTTATATAATCAGATTATCTGAAAGCAGCTTTAAATGTAATAAACTCAGAAAAAACTTTGTGCTTCATTGAAATGATATTTCATGAGTATTAAGTATATAAGTTGTTTTATCTGTCATTGTCAAATTAACTAATGTATGGTTATCCTTTAATTGTGGGAGAAATTTAACTATTTTTTCTTTTATTTTATCTTACCAAGCGATTGTGTCTCCCTGTTGGATGACCGAATAAAATAAAATAAAATAAAAAATATAATATGCCTTTGAAAAGTAAAAACTGAATAATTCTTCCACAGAATATTTTGAGTTTTTTTCAAATCCTTCAGAACAGTACTGGATTTCATGTCGCAGAGACATTATTAATCAATTAATGTATATTATAGATGTCTCACAAAGACGGAACTGTAGTTTTTATGGGAAAGTAGGTATAGAATTATTTTGGGTGTACATAGGACTTATGACCTATCGTATAGTTGGCTTAAGTGATCACTTTACAAAATGTAACATTCTCCATTTCCAACCATGATAGAATATACCATACCTACTAATTTCTGGCGTATCCTAGTGTAATATTAGTATTTCGGATGAATTTCATTACACAGAAAAAGCATATTGCTTTCAAAAATTCCGTAAAAATAAATTGTAGACTTTCTCATTTAGTGACATTAACAACATCTGTGGGGATTAAGGGGAATGAAAATGGCTTTGTACAGGCCGCATGGAAAGGTTGTTACAATGCATATATAAAGTGTGGCATGTAATTCAAACATATACAACTTCCAAAAATTAGTAGGCATGGTATATTCTATCATGGGTGGAAATGGCGAATGTTACATTGTGTAAAGTGATCACCTAAGTTAACCATACGATAGGTCATAAGTCCTTTGTATACGTAAAAGACTTCTATACCTACTATCCCATAAAAACTTTAGTTTCGTCTCTGTGAGACATCTACAATATACATTAATTAATTCTTCCACAATTATTAAGCCACAATCAACTCAAAATAACTTTAATAAGTTACTATCTGAACAAGCTTTACATAATTTTAAGCTTCTTTGGACGATAGTTTGTTAACTTGTAATAATAAACATTATTTGCAACTGTCTGGGATTTTTAAACTAAATAAAGAATTCGCGTTAATTGTTAAATTTATTATTAAAGGCATTTGTTAGGACCTTTTTTGGTAATAAATTATATAATTGTGGTGGTCCAGAGCCATCGAGACTCTAGTCGCATGCATCGATCGCTATCAAACAATCGGGGGCTCGATGCGGCTATCCAGGTCCCGGTCGCTGATAGGTTCATTCACTCTGTCACCGACCGCCTATCATATCACTCTCCAGTACTCAACGCCACATCTGTAATTTGTTGCCAATAAAATACCACAGTTAATCGTGAGAATAATTTGCGCCCTGTATCCACCTACCCATCCTGCCACTGCTGAATAACTTCACTCATACAATACACGTCACGTGCCGACACGGAAAGATGCCTTTGGACGGGTGGACATTTTCTCCTAAAACACATACACACACTAACCCGCCAAATTATCAACATAAAAAATAATGTTTTCCGGTAAAATCGGCCACAGCAGCTACTCTACTATTATAAATATGCACACACAATTACTAAAGATGATTATTTTCCCCTAATAATGCAATATCTTATAAAAAAAAATTGCGTTTGAAAAGGTGTTCTTTTTAGTCCCTTTATATTAACTCGTGGCGTCTGTCTGTTTGTTTCTTTGACGCAAAAACTTTGGATCGATTTTTAAACCTTTTCCCGTGATCCAATCGAGCTGAAAATTTGTAAGGAGACTCGTGGCGACGATCAAGAAGATTTATCAAATTTTCGTTAAAAAAATAATAATTATAGTATAATTTTAGATTTTTAGAAATTTTTGATGGTTTTTTCATACAACTTACTCAGTTGTATGAAAATATTTCGATGCATCTGGTAGACTTTTTGAGTCTGGTAGAGATTTTTGGAATTTTTTTATTACTCCCTTTCGTAGCGTCGCCCGACCGAAGCCCAACGGGTAGGTTAAGCGCCAAACTAGTTTCCACTAGTAAATGAGAAAGGGAGTATAATAAAAACTTCGATTTTAAGGGTTAGTTTTTTACTAGTAATAAATGATGTTTGACATATAATCTTCCTTAATGTTTATACATATAAGAAACAATTTATACAATTTTCATACAGATTGCATGTTACACAATTTACAATCTTAGAGTTCAGTATTGAATTATAATGATGATGTTTGGGCGTTATTGTGAACTCCCGCAAAACCACCATCCATCGACCCCGGCACGGGGGTTGAGTAAACCCAACACGTGTGTGGTGTTGCCATAACAATCCTAAGGGATGATTTATTGGTTTAATGCTTCGCTTGCCCTACACCCCTGACATCTTGCTCACGAACATATTTAGTGTTACACAATATCAAGTTTTTTTTTTAGTTCTAATTGTACCCGATTTTCTTATTCCCGCGATAAACTTAGTCATGATGTTAAACATAACAACATATCAAGATTTCTACACCATAAATGAGGGGTATTTGAATGCATTCATCGACGATTAATAATGTAAAATGTATTGAATTCGAGATTCAATAAGAAATATAGCTTTATACCTCCCAAAATTATGTTTTTATGTAGCAAAGAAAGCAAAATTTAATTACCTATGTAAAGAATAAGTTGAGCAATTTTCACAATTTAAAAGTTAAATATTTCTTTTTAAATGTATATAAAAAACTGAGTTGACAATTGGTTTCAAAAATTTATTAACAATTCCATTTTGGTTTATAGATTCCAGAGAAATATCCTTGAGTAGTGACAGTTTTTTTGTATTTATCTTAGAAACACCTCACTGGTGTATTGTTGCTTTTACTTTTATATCTCTCATATGTATTTACAAACTAGGGTGCTTATTACTAATGACGAAAAGTTAATCATGTAACATAATAAAAAATATGAAATAACCCATTTCTCCATGGACACAACAACCTTATAAAATTTTAGTAATGTAAATTATTTTTAAGTATACGTTAAGCGCGTTATATAAAAAATTAAAAATTATGTTTGTACAGTTGACAACGATAATGCTTTTAATAATGATATACATTTTTAATCAGGTGAAGGCGAAGACCAAAAGTTTGTCGAGATCAACTTTAACCCAAAGAATATACATTTAATATTGCACTTATCAGTTGCATTAGAACCAAAATAGACGAAATAATTTACTGAATAATGAAGGTAAAATGGCTAGACACCTCGACCAAATAAATAACACCGCATATTAGCCGAAACATAGGTCATCCCCCAGTTCCTTTAACCGAAGTTATAGATGGCATAGCGAAAAGTGCAGCGTTGCATCATCTATGTGTATACATTTGTTAATTGATGTTCCAAATCTTTCAGATGATATATAACGTTTTGTATTTCAAATAATTTCGTATTGCATAGAATTTAAATAAATGCATTTTCGAATATGGATAATTCATTTGATTATTTTTTTTTTTATAACTTTATTCCAGAATGTGGGGAGGTTCGTGCAATCCCATATATTATAAAAATTTACAAATTTTACATACAACTTATGCAGGATTACAGTTGGGTAAATTAGAAATTATGGAAACAAGAAAAAGTGTTAAAAGTAAATTAAATATTATAAATAAACCGGTAACTTTTTACAAAAAGTTTTCTTTTAAATTTGTTTTTCATGTTCGTACTTAATTATTTATTCATTTCCCATATATTATTTTTATATTTTTCTTATCTTTACTTCGAAATTAGATTTTTAATTTCTTAGTGTACTTTGTATCCCGATGAAAGGAACATTAATTAGCCTTGAAACATGTTGATATTTTCACTATATAATTGGTGATAGCAAAGTACATATATTTTTATTAATTATATAAATGCATTTTAGCTTACACTGTCCGAAATCCGAAGGGATTTACAACAACAACCTGTAACATTAGTTGTTTTCAGTTGTTACATAATATTATGTGGTCAAGATTCCCCCTATGAAATAATAGTTCTCTCTCTACAATTCATCCTTGCAATTCAATACCAGCAGTAAGGGGATACGCGGTTTCTTTGATCAATCAATTGATGAGGTGAATATCCCGGCTACGGTTGGTTTCCCGGCTACATTTATACAATTCTGGTCGGGATATGATGTTATTTAAGTGTCGACCGTAACATAATACCGCAGCGTCTAACAGTTACGTCACTAACAAGGTGATGCAGTATCGAGAAAAGCTGATAATACACTTGGATACTTTTGTCCGAAATTCTCATTCATCTTTATTGAGGTGAATTTTCGAATACTTCGCCTGAACTCAAGTTAGGAAAATAACAGATCAAAAGTATCTTTCAAAGCTATTTAATTTTATTTAATAAGTAGAAATGTTTAAAGAAATTGTTAGTTATTTTGCTTATGAATGGTCATTAAATTTTACTAACAATAAAAATTTTTTTTTTTCCTTAACTGACGTTATTTATTGCAAAAAACTCAATTTTAGTTTATACAAATTAAAAAACAAATATGATTTTTAGTGTTCAATATTAAACGTATCATAAACGATCATCCTGTTTTGGATAAAAAATATAGAACTCTAAAAATCGTGTAAGATTTCTTAATTTTTAACAATGATTAACAATTAATTAATTAATTAATTTAACAATTTTTAGCTCCCTAAAACATTCCCGTATGATTCTTTCAATTTTCCATTCAGTTGTCGAAATGAATATTCGAAAGACGGCAAATTTAAAATGATTCAATTTGTTTTATTTTGCAGTACTAAAAACCTTATTTATTGTTTTTTTGTTGTAGATAATGATCAAATTAATATTCTTTAATGTTGGTGGTTCTGTGATAAATACCTTATTTGCATTACATTATAACACAACTCTTAAGGCTGAATATTATACAATATTCCATATTGTTTATTTGATGTTTTTCAATAAGAAAAACAGCTTCGTAAAGATAAGTTTGATATTAAAAAAATATATTTTGTAAATAAAATATATTTATTTCACTGCGTGAGTATATGAGTTCACTCGCGCTGAATAAATATTTTGTGATTTTCGGCTTTTTCTTTCTACTTCTATGAATATGAAATTAATATTAAATATGAACTAAGTAATACAAGAAATGAAATCTCGGGAGAATCCGTGTGTTAAAGAATAAAATTAAACAACACTTATATAATATATGTTTATGCAAGGCGTGATGAGACTGTAAAATGAAAGACGTGTTATCGGTTCGGGTTTATTTCCTACAAGTTAAATAACAGAGTAAGACGGGAGCATAGCAAGGCCGGCGGTTGGCCTACTGTGGAAACATGAAGCATATGTGAATGTACCGTCTTTTTTGGGTTCCAGCTCTCTTATATTTACTGCATTTTATGCTACTCAACAAGGTCGCTGACGAACCATTTACCTGATTGTCACTATTTTGTGCCAAATTTATAAAACTAACCTAACTCAATTGAGCCGAGTCAACAGTCATAATTATACAGTCATAATTATAATTCAATACTGATTGAACTATCTACCTAAATTATTTTGTCGATTTGACACTTTTGCGACACAGCATTGAGTCAAGTACACACAACGCCAAAATTGTGTTACGTCAGCATGAATTATCTCAATATTGTAATGTTGGGTGCTTGTGAATTCAGTGCGTGCAACGTGCACTTCATGTTTTGGAACTGAACAAGCCATTATATCACGTATCACTAAAACCTTAAATACCAAAATATTTTGTTTTGAATATCACAAAGCGTGCACGTGCGTGAACAAACATGCTCATGTGCGTTACATGAGCATGTTTGTTCAGACTTTTTAGACCTTGAACAGAAGAGATTAAACACGCTTTTCAATTTCATGCATTTAAAATCATTCTGTCGTTTATAGACGAATATTTCTAACATTTAATACGTATTTTATGTGGACATCCTTTAATCCTACTTCTATCTCATATACCTACCTCGTGTCCTTTACTTCAAATATATTTGGCAATTAAAAAAATTTAAAAAAAGATCGAGGAATTTAAGAAATTAAATTAGTTATACAGTTGAAATCTGTTATCAGTTATAGAAAATAATTTCATTAAATGAATAATAATCTTATCAATACATGAAAATAACATCAATACAAATTGAACCAATGACACAAAACAAGCGTGAAGAAAAAATAAGTACAATTCTTTTGTCACTTATACTAAAAGGATATATTATATAATTCTTTTGGGCAGCTTAAGCTCTGTATATTAAACCAGTAAAATAAGTTCAGCACAAAGGCACGTGACACGAAGGCCTTTTCAATCACACCACTATTATTTATTTCTAATCTTTTCTTCTCCCACCTTCCGCAACTGAGGTCGATTTTAATGAGTACTATTTCGGTTCGACCCGAAAATTCACAATTGAATGGGGCGGTTCTATATCAAATGTCAAACTGCCCTTTGAAGCGAGTTGCCAGAAAATGAAAAATAAACATAGCATTATTATCGAAATCTGAAAAGATTTGTTTGTTGGTGTGGTAGGTATCTTCAAAGCAGTGGCTTTATACTGAATAATATTAAGATAAAATAATTTAAAATTAAAAAATAAATAAAATTATATATGGTACAAAGTATAAATTTTTCATAAGCTTTTTGATGATAACATAGTTATAGTGTTATCTTTTTTATTTTATTATGAAATATTAATTATAACTAATATTCAGAACAAAACTATAAGCAGCCATTTATATCGCAAATCAACAAATACAATTAAGAAATTTGTTGATAACAAGATAAACATTACACAATATCCCTTTCCAAATATGGACTAGTCAAGTATTGGTCCTCGGCGCAACAATGGATATTAAATATTTTGTCTATGATTAATTATATTACACGCTTGAGCGACCGTCAAATACCTAAGTTATAGAAATTTAAACAAATAAAGACATACTAAACATTCAATTCTCTTTTAAGTAATGTAGTTGTCTCGTTGTCTGAAATAACCAACAGACAACTTCTGAATGAACCACTCAATTTTTGACTAATATGAGTACCTACAGTTCTTTAATATCAAAGAAAATTTTAAAAAAGATTATGTTTAAATTTAAAAAAAGAAAGGCTTTTACAGAGATAGAGTCGACGAGCTTCTGAGATAGATATCCTTAATCTATTATCTTTTTTAAAAATTACAATTTAAAATAATTATTCATATCGTGAAATAGAATCGAAGCACTTATTTTCATGGAAATAAAATTATGAATTAATTATAATTGTATTCCTTATACGGATCCAATTCTTTCTTTAATCAACATACCTATACATACAGTTGCAATATTAGTGTGCATGTACGTGAACTTCACGCGACTCAAGTCTTTTAGAGATTTAGAAGCAAGTTTTTTACGCACCACGTGGATGTACCTACAAAGTACAATGACAGCTCGCTCCTCACTCAACAATGCAATGTCTTTTACGGAAGACTTAACACGAGAGTTTACTTCATGTCATTATTAGCAGCAAGGTACAGTTGACAAATCGTAAATATAGAAATTTATATAAGTACAGAAATCAAACAAATTAATTTCGTGGTCTGTCCGTCCATCCTTCGTAACTTCGTGAAACGTCCGTAATTTTGTTCGAATTCACAGCTAAAAAAAACAAATAAAACGGCCGGAGATGGGGCTAGAACCCGAATCGGCCGGTTCACGCATGTTGCTACGGCCGCCTCTCCGTGGAGCGCCAAGATGCTACAAATATATACTAGGGCTTAGCAAAGGCATGAAACAGTGTTCCGCCATTTTTGACGGGTTGCAGCTAGTTAATAAAGTAAAAGGTTAAGAAACAGCAGATGTACAATTTTTTTAAATATGTATTATATAGTATAAATTTATATTTTGGTAGCTGTATAAAATCATAATTATTTTAATAAATAAAAAAACTTTTCTTTGTATTAAACCACGATTTATTATTGTGCCAACCGATTTCGCTTACAATTAAGCTTCATCGGGGCAACTTAATAACTAAACAATAAATACAAAGCAGTGCACTTATATATACTTAATGAGGGAGACAAAATATAAAAAAAATAGAGAGACAACAATATACGAGTACATATAAAAGAGACATAATATAAAATTACACGATAATGTTTAATACAAGGAAAAGTGTTATTATTTATTTTAATATGTCAAACCACAAAGTTATTGCTTTCTACCAAAGTATAATTATTTCATGTAGCGACGTAAAAAGAACATCAAATTTGTAATAATTGTATTAAAATATTTAAATTTTTTCCACGCCGCTGGCTTTCAACTTAAACTAGTCACCCTCTAAAGTAGCGCACCTGCCTTTGTGACCAAAGGGACTCCATAATGGACCAATATCTTAGAGCAGGTCCCGAGATGAAAGGGGCTGGGGTGTATCGGTACGCTGGAGGAATGATGATGCGGACATGTTATTATATAAAAGTTTGCTCAACAAATAACATCATCGAGAATACACCACTGGGAAGGTTTAATACCGTATCAGTGCCTCATTCATCACGCCAGTTTACGAGACATTTTTTAATAGTATTTTTGTGAAGCATACACGTGTCAGAAATATGCAGTCTTAAAAGTTGCTATATTAATAAGACCTCCAAAAATGAGCCGAAACCATTATATTTTTACAAACTTACGTAATATTATAGTAATCAATTTTTTAATGAACTCCCGAGTAGCTAAATTATAAAATATAGTACATACATTGATAAAATTAAATAATTACAATTACTACTAAAATTCGGGTAAAGTAGATAAAAGAATTTAACGAGATCTTATCTTCTACAGAGAGGTAGTAGATGTTGATTAAATATCGATTTATATTTTGTAAATAGAAATTTATGAGGTAATTATAGTTTTAAAAAAAACTTAAAATACCTACACCTTTTTGAAAAATTGTTTCCATAATTTCGCAATTTAAATTACCTACTAGGTAGTATAGAATTATTCAGTTTTTGTGTAATTACCCTTGAGGTTATTTTTTTTACGAAAATGGGGCTATATAAATAATCCATTTTTATTATTGTTATTAAAGCTTAACAAATAATATTTATTTATTTATTCCAGCGCAACTAGATTGTATATGCAAGGCCTGGTCTACCATATAAATTACAAGAGTTACTTATAAATATAGTGAAGCGAAAGAAAAAAATAATATATATATATATATAGAGAGATAATATAAAAAAATGCTAATAAATAAGCAAATAGTAATAAAATAATTTATGAGTTTAGATATGATGCTTCAAGTTCTTGTTCATAATACAGATTGTAACGGATATGGAAACGCATATCCGTAACTATTTAGCATCCAATACCCTTCTTTAATTAAGGATCCAGACCTCCGTGACAACGCAGCATGCACTAGAGAGTTGGTGCTGTGCTCCAACCTCATCTTAAGACCAGCAACACGGTTGCAACAAATGCTGAGTATAATAATTTAAATTTAAAATTAATAAAATTTATACCTGAGCAAAAAAGCATACATGCACTGTAATCTAAGTCAGTCGATTTGACCCCCTTGCCTACGTCCCAGTCAAGTATTGTAACTTTAGATTTTGGATTAAAGTTCAGTGTATCCCTGTTCTCCGTTGATTGATTAGGGCATTTGATATTGTGGTGTGTTTGGATACGACGTCTTTTGACAGACGAACTCTATGGCTTTGTGACGACTCTGTGATGTTTCTCTGGTATGTGTCATCGTCGGAGATTTATCCGCGGTCCATTCGTTATTTGTAACGTTCGAAGAAGTCCAAAGATGCTTCGGCCGTTATTAATGGCGTCGCTTTGAGAGGTGAGATAAAATCAAAACGATGGCGACCATTTACACAGTGGACTACTTAATAAATTGATGGACCGGAACAGATTGACGTAATTAGTGAATGAAAAGAATATTTAAGTTGTTATAAGATTAATTTTGTAATCTTTGATATAAGCAGTTACGTTAATCGCCACGACGCCGCCTCGATTTTAAGCTGTTAAATATTCTTCGTAACAAATGATTTTTTAAATTGCGTCGTAAATCTATTTCAATTCAAATATCTCACCATTCTTCAGTAATCAACATTTTTAATCAAAATACAGAATATTACATCTATTGACAAAGTGCGACAAGTAAAATAAATCAGTTGGAAAAAATCTGTATCTATTTGATTCATTCAATATCTTTATAAAATGTATTTTCATTTCAAAATAAAAACGTATAAACTTTTGAAACCACCTAATAGGTGGTTTCAAAAATATTGTCAGATATCAATATGATATAATTTTTAACGTTCATTGCTAGGGCAGATTTGCTCATTCATTTTGTTTGACAGTTACAATCCATGTCTACGGAGAACGAGATGCGAAATTTTCTCTCGTAAGATTATTTTGAGACAACTCCCGGCTTCCGTATTCTTACACCGTACACACAACATTTCTCAAGACACACCGATTCGCAATTCTCTTCACACTTCAAACTTCAAATGTTACTCCATTGACCATTGATATTCGTTCGTCAGTTGGGTGAATTAGAATCTTTCTAGCAGCAATTAAAATAGAATAAATATTTGTAAACTAATATATTTGTCTCACTAACGAATCTAACGTCATGTACTCGAGCTTGAGTTTTAATCTCGTTCTACCAATCTTAGATTGATTTCTAGCTTTACCTATCGATTAAAATCTCCACACATGGTACTAAGGTAGCTATTTCTTCTAGTGCTTGTCCCGTAAACGAATATTAGCGATATTGGCGATCATTATTTTACTAACAACATCTCGAAATAGTTGGACCTTGGATTTCCCGAAACGTTGCCTTAAATTATTTATCCAGAATGTCTCCTGTCTTCCTGTATCTCTTCTGTTCTCAATTTTGCTTTGAATGACGACATGAAGGATTTAGTATTTTTTTTAGATGTCTCATGATGTGACAAAAATATCTTAATGATTTCTGAGTTATTAACATGTACATGTTACACAGTTAACATGTACACACAGATGCTCATTACAAACAAATCTCTAAGATATATCTCATTGTGTCTCCTTCCATGGACTTATGATATTAGATGGTTTCAAAAATCACAAATTTTAATTTTTTATTAATATTTCTTCATTTTACTTGAAATTTTACAAGAAACATTTTTTAATTTATTTTTTTAGTGAATTGGGAATCAGCTATAATTATTTATTGGTTTATTTATCAGTAATAATAATTTGTGAAAGCATTGTATGTTAGTCCACCTTGTGTTGATAGTGTCTTTATAAATAAAAATCTTGACGGGGCAGTGCATAATTGTAATCATTTTAAAAAATTATTGCTACATAGCACCTATATCTAATAACCTCTTTAATCTTTTCACTTTTAATATAATGAATAAAAATGAACTTTATTTTCATCACTTATCTCTTGAAAAATATTAATATGTTTCAGAGTCCATGGCCTCTTCGTCAGGATACAATGTATAGGTACTAACAAATTAAAAATCAAAAATCGAAGTATACACAATCAAAATATAAAAATTATGAGAAATGAATAATAAACTTGAAAACAAATTTAAAAGATAACTGTTTGTAAAAAGGACCTGGTTATCTATAATAATCATTTATAATTTGTAAACCCGTATTAATATCGAAAGAATGATCCATACCCAAGAGATGATTATCAAATTCGGAATAATTATTGCCACTTAAACACTACAAGTGTTCCTTAACTCCTACGTTTCACTTTTCATTGCTAGAATTTCGAATTGTTGAAAAATAATTCTGAAGGTTTGCTTGTCCGGCATAACAATGCCGCGGCGCTCTCAGAATGTTCGGTATCAGAAATATGCCACAAAGCAAACATTATAAAGCTTTCCTTCAAACGTCACCAGTAATCCCACTCAAAATACAGCATGTCGGACAGATAATACACTCGGCGATATCCGCCACAGACACAGACACACGCACACCCCGGGCGGATTTAATACTTTAGAAAAATATGGCTATCTTTGCCAGGGGTGAGGTGAAACCCAATTTATTTGGTTCGATTTGATAAGGCATGGGGTTTATACACTTGTTGGGATTTATGAAGAGGGCGGACGGCCGGTTTTGTTGCCGGACCTTTTTCTTACTTTTTTCCGCAAAACTAACAAAAGTATCCACGTATATACGTGTTGGGATCGTGACTGTAGGAAGCATGTGAGATACTGGAATTTTTTTATTTAATTAAATCACTGGACACGAATTTAATCGGAGTACCGATCTTAAGTCCACACTAATCGTCACTAGAATATTCCACGCCGGTACTTTGCGACACTTTTAGTACCTACCCAGCTTGTCTCTGGTAAATTTACCTTTCTATGGTCGCATCTATGTCACTTTGTCAAACAACTCCGGTGCCGCGCCCTCCCTGTCATCGCTTTTATACAACAATATCGGTTCGCGATACATCGAAAATGTTTCGGTTGATTATAAATTCGTATTGGAATGTTCGAAAGACTTGACTTGACTAGACATCGACCAATATATGTCGGATACACATGGCAGAATAGCCCAGAAAACTCTCCGCAAAATATATTGAAAATTCGGCTGCGAATATTTTGAGTCATATAACTATTTAAAAAACCTAAAAAAAATCTCGGTAATTCATTATCGAAATATGTATGTCTAATTTGAGCTTAATAAATAAATGAATATATGTATTGAATTTATTTTCCTTTAGAAAAAAAATATTTCGCATTAAAAATCAAAATATAACAAGGGACATGATTTCTGTTTAACGAAGTCAATTTATTACTTGATATGTTTCGCAATAATATGGTCAGTGGACCATCGCCATTATTTCTAAAAATGTATTAAATTACAAATCTCCGCCCATGGTATCAATAACTTTCATCCTTATTGATTATCAGAACCATAAAATTAATGTCAATAAAAGAAATACACTTTTATTGAGAAGAGAATATATATTGTGTTATTTTTTTTTAATTAGTACAGCCTCATACATCATTCAACGCCACGTGATACAATAGGCATGATGACAGATTTTGAAATAACATTCTATATTGCAAGTACACGTCAACTATTACTGAAAATAACATTATTTCAGTAATAAACTAAGCTTTACGCAAATAATTGCATTTTCAAATACATATTTTTAATTTCGCGCTAAAACACCCGCAGCTGTCATTTCATCTACGTGACGTCAAGCCTGCATTGGGTCTATGGCAACGGTTCGAAAACACGGTGATGAGTACTGAGGCGTGACGTCATTCGCTTTGACCGGTGTTTCAGTTAAAATGGCGGATTGCACAATTTTATACTTTTATTTTATTGAAAATCTTATTAATCTCAATGTGTATATTAAAACTGGACCATTTTTTAGAATCCTCTCAAAATACTTTCTTCTTTAAAATCGTTATTCTCTGAGTTATTTTAAAATTCGTTTGTTTTAATTGCTTATTATTATTATTGCTCTCTTGTGTACTTTTTCTCAATAGTGTTTAAACTTTAAGAATGTCTCTTTGTTTTTACAGACTTTTCACTCATTTTGTGTTTTTTTGTTTTTGTTTGTGGTGGAATCTTGTAATTAATTTTTCACCAACTTCCCCACAATCTGGAGCTCTGAAACATTCAACATTTACGTAAAGTAGACGATTTTATATTATAAAATCATTTATGACATGATTTGGTCATTACTTCGATAAAAATTCATAATCTCGTCACTCACACGCAAGTGCCGTAGAAACAGCCTAAGAACACGCCGTTCAAAAAATATTTCAACTTTAAAACAACGTGTTTAATATTTGGATACAGCATGGTTGATGTTATAAAATCGAAAAAAACGCATTTTATTACTTTTTTCAACGGTTCTATGTACAATGTGCACACACAAATCAATAAAAAAAACTATATATAGGAGTATAAAAGCAGAAGCAGCAATATCCAAAATGATTTAATGCAGTCATCGAGGATTACTAATTTACAAAGTACTGAATTCGAGATTTTATAGGAAACATATCTATAAATTTATAGGAAGCATGATTTTGGAAATGATAGATATATAAAATCTAGAATTCGGTACACTCCAAATTAGTAATCCTCGGTGACTGCATTCAAAACATTTTTTTTTTGTATATTGCAGCCTTTTCTTTTATACCCCGCATATACAACATGTCACGTAATTAACGCAAACCCTGAAAGAACTTTGTTAAAAATCGGCTACTGGTCTAAAATGTTCAACCACCCATCACCTAATATATCAATAGTTATAGAGATATTAAATATCAAATTTTGCATTTTTTTTCTCAATATTTCTGACTTATTTTTTGCAAAAAGTTGAACTATAATTACAGTAACTTATATCGATTATGAAAAATGCATTTGCTTCAATACAACTTAAATAAAATGATAAAAACCTTGTAAAAAATGACTATTATTATAATTTTTGTAAGGTTTTTATAATCGATATAAGATACTGTAATGATAGTTCAACTTTTTGCAAAAAATAAGTAAGAAATATTGAAAAAAAAATGCAAACTTTGATATGGCATACTTCCATAACTATTGATATTAGGCCATGGTTGTTTGGACATTTTAGACTCATAAGATAGTCAGGAATCTACCTGCCAAGTTTCTGCTGCTAGCGCTGGTACACCCTATATAACTCGTGGGTCAATAATTTACTTCTTACATATTATATCATGTCTTCGCAGATAGCTTTTGAGAGTACCTACCTACCCGATACCCTGAAGGATAACTAAATCAAATTTACAAAATAAAGGGCTTCCATAGAAAAGGGAATGAAAATAAAAACTAAAGGGAGCAACACACAGAGGAGAATAGAGAAAACTTATGACAGGGCTGAGGGCGCGTCAACATTGTAATGAGACCTCTGTCCATCTGCGGGT
The DNA here is from genome assembly GCA_016648135.1 of Agrypnia vestita. Classification (NCBI taxonomy): domain Eukaryota; kingdom Metazoa; phylum Arthropoda; class Insecta; order Trichoptera; family Phryganeidae; genus Agrypnia; species Agrypnia vestita. The sequence continues at coordinate 46,962 of JADDOH010008170.1, forward strand.
ATCGGGTTTCGTAGATGCTTGTTAAAAAAATTGTCTTTTGAAAATAGATATGAACCATACAGTGAAGGGTGTCCTATGGTGGAGGTTCGTTTAATAGATTGGTAGTTCCTAGATGGACTTTAAAATAAATCCTGAATGATTTTTTTCCGTCTTATGCTTTTTAATCAATCACGAGTACTCATCTCAATAATTCATTATGTTACTTATATTATTATATCAATAATTCATTAGTCATGAAAAACATATAACATAACACACGCCAAAACAAAAACAGGACAAATACGACTAATTTGCAATGGATTAAAACTATACAACGACCTACCACAACAGACCAAACAACTGACTACTGACATTCAAAACAGATGTGACAAAAATGCTAAAACTCGGCCAATTATAAAAAATGATTTCGTATATAAATTATATAACTCGCATTCACATAATACTAGACAAGCATTACGAAACCTTGACGAAATACCAAAAACTAAGACAACACATGGACAGAAAAATTACTCATACATAGGGCCTAAAATATTTAACATATTTAAAACAAACTTCCCAAAAATCAGAATATACTCAATTAATAAAATAAAAGCTTTAGCAAACAACTGGCTTACCTCCAAAGGTAGAACAGCAACTGAAAATGTACTTACTGTAATTGCATAATGATGTCTATAAATAAAAATATATACCTATATAAATAAATTAATTAATTAAGGAAAATAAAAAATAATCTTAAACAAAAATTTAACCCTTTTTACATTAAACAATTATTCTACACATATTTACACTTGGAATTATGACTCACTCAACTTATCACTAACATTGCACTTGATACTTTGTAGATACATAATTACTACCTTATGAAAATAAATATTACTGACGAATTAAAAAAAATATTATAGTTGTGTTCTATAACGCCACTCTGGGACAGGCGTAGCCTAGTAGAGTGGCATAATCTACAAATTTAACAAAAAAAAAAGTGTAATTTTATCTTATATTTTTATTGTTTACTATTAAGTATATTTTATATTATTAGTATTAAGTATATATATTTTATAAATTAGTATTAAGTACCTTTATTTGTAAACAAGGATTTTTTTAAATAAATAAAAAAATATATGTATTGCTATATTGAATCATGTAAAATATGTTATCCACAAACCTTTTCAGGTTTCTATTATGTTTTTAAATAAAAAAAATAAAAATATGTAAGGTGCAGTTTTTGGATGATACCTCGTTATAGTGATTGATCATTCTAGGTAGAGAGAAATAGCCTAGATTTGTGTTAAAGAACTTAAGAGTGAAATAAGCTTGGGTATCTCATTAATCGACTTCTACTAATCATTGGAAAAGACATCGATTAGTTGTGATAAGGTTTGTGATTTAGCTAAATATTCCTAGTTTCACTATCATTTGTAAGATTGACGGAAACCTTTTCTTATTATAAAGTCATTATTTATTATTAATTTATCATAAAATGTATAAATGTATAATGTGCAATTATATTATCACATTCAAAATGTTCATAAAACATTCATACTTTTTACTCTCGACACTCTAGGACCGTCTACTAGCGTTAATAAACGGTATATTTGTTAAAAAACAATGGCGTATACGGAAAGTTGACTTGTCCTACAAATGTATATAAGGAAACCAATTAATCCAAGTTCCATCCATCCACTTTAAGTGTTCCTGACGTCCGTCGCTATTATTCTTGGTTTTAATGTCTTTATGCACATTTTCAACTCAGTAGTTTTGTTTTTACTGGCTCGTTAAGTTAAGCAGTTCTGCTAAGATATACTACTTATTCGAAATTCTTGTAAAATAAATATATATTAAGTTAAACAAAAATATATTCTTATTAATGTCCATCACTAATGTTACTAGATGGCTCCATTACACGCTAATACACACATACTACAATTTCGCGATAATTTTATTCAACGTTGTAGTAAAAATGTTATTTGTCTTCTTATTAAAAACTGAAGCAAATCAATCAAATTAATATTGTATTGTGTGTTAGTGTAAAAAATAATTTATTAACATTTTAGAATGATTTCGCGATATTTTTTCAGCGATTTAAGAGGCCCAGATACTGAAATCTTTACATCACAAAAACACCCAATCACAGATTTATTAACCTCACTAGGAATCGAAGCCAGAATCCTCGATATAAGAAGACAGTGTCATGCCCACTGGACTGCAAGGCCCGCATATTACTACTAACTCATTAATGTACAACATAAAATTAATTAACATGAAGCTGAAATCCAAACATAAAAGTTCTCTCATTTTTGTCGGGTTACAACTAGTTAATTTATATTTAGTTGAGTATTATTAAAATAATTCATTACGTTAACAAGATAATCATATATTATAGTTATTTATTAGCTAAACCACTGCCTGATTTTAAATATATAAAATATTTAATATTTTTGTAATATGTATACTTTATTTTATAACCCTTCCCCTCCTATTCAGATTAAACCAGAGCATTCTTAGACCAGTGAATAAAAGAAATCCAGAGATGAATCATTCCCGTAGATTTGTTGAGTATGAAGATGAGACTGGTGTATTGACATTTGACATCACCGCGTTTAATTTAGTAACGTGTGATCAGAAAATACATTCTCAATAAAAAAAACTTTGTTACGTTTCTGCAGCATGGGAAGAACTTATATTTTCCAATTTGTCTAGGAGAAATGGAGACAGTTTGGAGAAATTAGTGATCACTGAGGTATATGGACGAAGAGGGAGAGAACGATCCACAAAATAAACACTTGCTATGCGGTCCAGAATCGCGAATAGTGGAGGCAAAAAATTCACGCTTTAAAGCAGAATAAGGGACCACGATGCTCTTTTATGAGCCCACCAGTTCCTGGTACGATTCCCGATGAAGTCATAATAAAAAAATAAATATTTATTGTATTATTTGTATAAATCTACTTAAATTATTTGATTAATTAAACCTACATGTTTAAGAAATATCTTTCCATCATCAGGGTGTTACATATATTTCATAATATCAAAATGAATGCCTTTTGTTTTTTGTTTATCTAAATTATTTGAAAATTTATTTTTAAATATTATTACTGTTATTAAGTTCTTGATTCCTCCGAATTCTTGGAAAAAAATTTAGAATTAGTTAAATTTAATTGGTTATAAATAATTTTTTGTTTACTATTACGTGCATATTATTAGATTTTTACAAGTAATAAAATCAATATTTTTAAAAATGTCAATCTACAATGTTGCTGAATTAATTGAAAAAAAAAGTCATAATACATCTTTATACGTTGTTATATGTTACGCTACAATGATTGGGCCTCAAAGCCTGTTGTAGCATTGAAAATTAAAATAATAATCGCATTAACTCTCTACAATTACATTAATATTAAATTTTATACATTTTTATGTTTTTTATTTTTAATCTTACTACTGCAATATTTAGTAGTTTTAATAAAAATAGTTAAAATTTACTTTTTAACCGCGCACTGAATGAATTATTTTTTGAGATTATAATTTTTTTTATTTCTATTATTTAAATTATTATTTCAACCATTCCGTTGCTCGCCTTTTCGTGGAATTTGTACCACTTAAAAAACGCATTATTATTTCAAATATATTTTTTAAACACTCGACTCGCCTGTATTTCTCTCCGTATATTTGTGAAGGTATTAATGTCGGATTAGGATGAAAGATGTCCGTCAAAGCCTTTTCTTCACCCATCACTAAACATTAATTCAATTTAAACTCGCAACGGAGCCGAGGGTTAGTCCGACAGCACCTAAACCTGGCGGTCAATTGAACTGATTTATTTCATAAAAACCTTTGTTTTTTTTTTTTTTTATTTATTTATTTTTTATTTTTTTTACATCTCAGACCCACAAAACATCACATTGATATTTGTCTGTAGGTGCATCAATACATATATATAAATAAATTGTATTTAACAGAAATTCATTCATATTAATTAATTACAATAGATCTTATAAACTCAAATACAAATCAACAATACTATACAACAATACAAGAAAAAATACAAATATTACCAAAATCAAAATAAGTCTCTTTTATTTAATAACATATTCATTAATTCTGTATTTTGCCCTTTTTTATTAATATCCATTTTGACACGACATGGGATTTTATTTAATATTTTTGGTATGACATATTTTAATGTTCTTTGTCCATATTTATTTATGAACTTCGGTATTCGTAGTCCTTCTTTAACCGTAAATCTGGTACTATGTTTATGAATCAATCTATGCTTATATGTCCCATCTTCATGATATCGTGATTCAATTTAATCTTTGACGTTTCCGATGATTTTTCTACACAGGTATATAATAATTTTGCGGTAAAAATATTTATTAACCTTCATTAAATAATTTATGGGATGGAAGCATGGATGCTTACCGAAGAATGGATACCTAACATTTCATAACATAACATAACATAAGCAACCTAACATTTTACGATCACACAGAGACGATCAGTGGTAATGCTTTGAGAATGTTAGGATTTGTTCTGCGTACTGCCAGGGTTTTCGAGAATACCCGCGTACTGAGAACTCTTTACAACTCCTTGGTGCGGAGTAGATTCGAGAGTGGCTCAATGATCTGGGGGCCACATGAGGGCAAGTACTCTCTTACGGTGGAGAAAGTCCGAAAGAAGTTTCTGAGATATCTCTACATGAGAGAGTAGGGGCATTATCCTTGACTTTACCCAACCGAGTTTCTCCAGGGTATGCTTGGCTAGAATAGTCTAGAGACTAGAAGGAATGTGTATCTGATTACGCATTTTTATCCATTGTTGCGCGGTATGATCGATAATCCTGAAATTATGCGGAGCATTGGTTTGTATGTTCCCGATAATTATGTAAGACAACGTCAGCAAAGACTGTTTTTCTCATTCTAATATACAGGACCAACCTGCCTATGGTTATGCCTGTTGGAAGAGTTACTGCTATACTGAACAATATTACTCTGGATATTGATCTGTTCCTTGTCTCTGAGAGGGTTTTCCGAAGCAGGATTCTCTTACACCTTTGATATAAATGAATTTATATACGTTTGATATTTTTTTGTTTGTATTTTATTTCACTCGTTAATAATATTTACGAATTAATTTAAACATATGTTTGTAATGTAAATGTTATATTAAACATTGAATTGAATTGAATTGAATTGAATTGAATAAGGCTACTTGAAGTATTCGAGATGTGGATCTACAGAAGAATACTCAAAATAAGATGGGTGGAGCGTGTTACAGATGGAGATATTGTTCGGATGAATAAAGAAAAATATGTAATTAAATAATAAAAATTCGACAATTATAATATCTTGAACATATGATGACATTATATCTTTATACGTATGTTCTGAGAACGCAATTAGTGAATTTGTCCACTGCCGGATTGTAATTTAATTAAGATGAATTACAGAAATCTCACAGATACGAAGCTATTTATATGAGAAACGTGTATGGAAGTCTTTAATTATTGTTAAAAATATATACTGGTATATAAAAAGAGTTAAAAAATTGGAAATATTGATTTTCAGGCGTATTCTAGTGTACATCTTAAATTATTCAGAAGAATATCATACATACATTACTATTTTATGATAAGGACTACATATGTTCTCTTGCATAGTCCCTTCAAATAAACAGAAGGTTTCAATTTGGAACACACATAAAACATTTAAAAAATTTATGTGTGAATGTTCTTACGATGAATTTGGTGAACGTTGCGTTATGTAGAGTGATTATTTAAGATATCTCATACCTTGGGCCATCGTATACGCCATTTTTTTTACTCCCTTTCTTTTAACTCGTACCGTCTGCGGTTTATTATCTACCGGAAAAATTTTGGATCGATTTTTTACCCTTTTCTCGTGATCAAATCGAGCTGAAAGTTTGCAGGCAGACACGTGGCGACGATGAAAATGATCTAACAAATATTATTTATGTGATGATACATCCAGAGATGTGCGAGATATTACACCTCATAATGCAGGGTAATGTAGCTGGAAGTCGGGGCCCTGGAAGACGGAGGACATCATGACTTAAAAACCTAAGACTGATTTGGCCGCTCTATTGTAGATCCATTACACGCCGCAGTTAATAAAGTGATCATAGGCAACATCCTTTGGACTTATAGGGAATAACATGTTATAACATCAATATCTAAATATTGTTCGCGACTCGTATTTATGCAAAAAGTCACAACAAGTAGGTACCTACGCTTTATACGCGCCATTCAAAAAAATCACAAACCATTCAAAAAACATTCATTAATATGTTTATATAATTCATTGGTTCGTAGCAATTTGGAATTTGGTTGAGTCGTTTGGTCACCTCATTATATAACTCACAAAAATATGATAGAATCTGTACAGCAAAAATTTCCTCGCATGCTTACATTTAAGTGTAATCTGAGCAGGACTTATCAAGAGTATTTATATAGATTGCTCTCTAAATTATAAATCAAAAATGTTGTGCAAAAAGTCACAATAAGTAGGTACCTACGCTTTATACGCGCCATTCAAAAAAATCACAAACCATTCAAAAAACCATCATCATTAATATGTTTATATAATTCATTGGTTCGTAGCAATTTGGAATTTGGTTGAGTCATTTGGTCACCTCATCATATAACTCACAAAAATATGATAGAATCTGTACAGCAAAAATTTCTTCGCATGCTTACATTTAAGTGTAATCTGAGCAGGACTTATCAAGAGTATTTATATTTAGTATCTTATCAAGAGCGCTTAGAATATTTTCATGTAGACAAATTGGAAGATAGAAGAGTCATTGATGAGTTAATATACCTATATAATATAACACATGGCAATATTGATTCAGAATTTTGTATAGAAAACATAACTGTGAATGTTCCTAGTCGCCGACTTAGGACATATAATACATTTGCTCTTTCAACTTACAATAACAATATGGCCCACTTTAATTCTTTATCTCGAATGTTGAGGTCATACAACAAAATAGAAAATAACCATAACGTCCTCATTGACATATTCCATGATAGTTTCCATGAATATAAGAGAACTATCACCAAACTTGTGAAATTTGCTGTTTAGTCTCTTTATTCAACGTCACTCTATAACATCACTTTTTTCTGTTCTTTCCTGTATATGTTTTAGCCTTTATTTTATCTCTATGTTAGCCGTGTTCACATTTAAGTGATGAAAAGCACTTAAACTAATTGAATTATAATTGTATTATACATATCTTAATCTTAAATAAAAAAAATAATCTTAAACAAAACTTTAACCCTTTTTACATTAAACAATTATTCTACACATATTTACACTTGGACTTATGACTAACTCAACTTTCACTAACATTCCACTTGATACTCTATAGATACATAATAACTACCTTATGAAAATAAATACTACTGACGAACTCGAAAAAATATTATAATTGTGTGCTATAACGCCACTCTGGGACAGGCGTAGCCTAGTGGAGTGGCATAATCCACAAATTAAACAAAACAAAAAAATGTGTAAATTATCTTATGTTTTATCTTATGTTCTATTGTTAAATTAGTATTAAGTATCTTATTTGTAAACAAGGATTTTTAAATAAATAAAAAAAAAATAATAAAAAAATATCATGTTGTGTGTTTTTCATTGTTTGTGAACCAACAAAATAAATAAATAAATTTCTTCTATCCCTTATTTATTCGCATCCGCTTCTATGGTAAATCGCACGGATTCACAGTTCGCTACTATTTACTCGTTTTTATGTATTCGCCAGCTGCCAAAGTAAGAATATATCCCGTAACGATGATGTTGCTTTTTCTATAAGGTCCTCGATTTTTGGAATCTTCTCGAATATTTCCATGTGTCCTATCGGTTTCTAGGTATTTCTAATTTATTCTTAAACGTCCAAGGTGTTGGGAAATCTTCGATTCTTAGAATCTAGTGACAAAATCAACAGTTATGTAAATAAGAGACTTTAAAATTTGCTTTCATGTTGTTTTAATTCTTATATGTTTAAATATTTCTGATTTATTTTTTGTACAACGTTGGACAATCGTACAAGAGTTATTTATTCTCTTTTTTGTTGTTGTTAAATGGTCCCGGTCCATTTTCGTGACGTAGTGGTATTTAAAAATGTTATTTTTTATTTTGTTTAATAATATGCGTTTGGTGATACCTTCTCGTAAAAATACGATCTCAAAAGTTTTAGAAACTGTAAAGAAATAAAGTTTTAATTGTATTTAATAAATAATAAAAAATACATTTATGTTGTGGCAGAGTTGTATATTAATGTCGGGATACAATAAGACAATAAAAAATATAATGAGCCACAAGTGACATATACAAACCATATACAAACATTATTATATTTAAGTTCAGAAAGCAAATGTCTTATACTAGACGAAAATATACTGAGGATTATTCTAAACATTCAGTCCCCTTTCATTATTTCATTATTTATTTAAGAACTTTGAAATTGGTATATATATGTGTATGTGTATTTATTGTCGATTTTTTATGGTATATTTTACTTTAACAATTTAATAGCTGTTCTTTTCCCCTTTCTTCTTTTTTTCTTTATTACTTTAATTATTTTTATTTTTCTTTTTCCTTTTTATATTTTCTCTTCATGTACAATATAACATATATGTAATTTTCAAAGTATGTGGCGGACCAGGTCTTGCACTAAAAACCTGGTTACGCTGGAATAAACTTTATTATTATTATTATTATTTATCTCTGGTCATGTACTGTCGGTAGTCATTTCCATTACGGGTCGTTTTAATCATCATTATAAGAAGTTCTTAATTAAGGATTCCGAGAATATTGCTTATTTCATAGATGGCTGCATCGAATGCAAATGCATTTACAAAGAGGACATAATATTCGTAATAAACCATCCCTACACCCTGACCGTAAAAGTAAAGAATGCGGGCCGCTTAAGTATGACATAAAAAGTCCGGGAAACGGACTCACCCCGGTGATCATAGTACCGGTGACATGAACACTTTATATACGGAGATGATGGCAATGTTACAGGGTGTACAGTAGATTCATCGTGCATACAACTATTTAATTAAATTATGACCATTCGTGAAATTCTGCTGGAAATGGTAACATACATTAAATTCATGTTGTTAAGTTAGGTTGGGTTAGATTAGGTTAGGTAAGCTTATATTTCTCTGTATACTGTCAATACCTGGACATCGAGCCATCTAGCGCATTATCGCGAGATTTAAACATCTAGAAAAACTGCACATTTTTTTTTTTATTTAAAATATAATGGAAACCTAAAAGGTTTATAGATAACATTTTTAAATGATTCAATATAAGAAATAATAATAATATGATTTATATACAAAGTCATTTTTTATAGTTGGCCGAGTTTTAACATTTTTGTCACATCTGTTTTGAATTTGTCAGTGGTCAGTTGTTTGTTCTGTTGTGGCAGGTCGTTGTATAGTTTTAATCCGTTGCAAATTAGTCGGGATTGTCCTGTTTTTGTTTTGACGTGTGTTATGTGATAGTTTTGAGCCATTCTAGTATTGTGTTGATGTTTTTCATGTATTTTGTGTAATTTTATGTCTTCGTCTTGTATTTCGCCAATTGCTAGTCTGTGAATGATTTTAAGTGTTTCGATATATCGAAACATAATCGAAGATTTCCGAATAATCAGGACGTTTTGGAACCATCTGGAAGGCAGTAGAATACAAGTGAACATTAGAAAAAGATCAGATATCCATATAAACGGTGATGCCATCCCTCTTTAGAAACTCGTGTTTTTCACAACTAGCGAAAGTCATAGAAGCGGGCGAATAATCAGAGAACTGTGCAATTGACAATGAAGCGAAGCTTATACAACTCCATGTAAAGCATTACCAGAGATGAATGGAACTTTCTATAGAATCCTAAATTGCAGAAAAGTGATTCATCTAAAGGTCGTGTCCTCCTTTGTGACTTTTTTTACTAATAAAAGTTTAATTTTTCACATGTGTTTCATTGGGAAACTACAGCAGCGAACCTACGACAGTATTTATTTTGTTATTTCCCATACCACCATCCAATGTTCCGCTCGCTATGCACTTCTCTTTCTTCCATGCAGAGTCTTGGATAGTTAATCCAATCCCGTGATACCTGCCTGGTTTACTGAATTAATAAATAGTATTTTCGAGTTTTTCTATTACTTAAACGACTAACACAGCGAGGAAACACTTAGGAATAATCACTAAAAATGCGTTTAGTATATGCAAACAAAATTTAAATTTGAATTGAGTTAAAACTTTGAAGTCTCTTCTCTCCATAACTATTGATATTAAGGAGTTGTTACTCAATTTACATTTTAAACTCATAATTCAGGCAGGAATCTAAAGTTAAAGTATTGTAGACAAGCTCTGTTACGCACAGTATATACAAATAATAATAAATAATTGGTTTATTTACACAGCGCTGTTTAATGATGTATATATAGATCTTCACAAGGGTGCTGAAGAAACGTTGAAATAAATAACAAGTAAGTAAAATACTAATTCACAACATTAATATGCTCCATAACCAATATTAAAAAATAAAATATCTAGTTAAAATTATGCTCAAGATTTAATATCACAACATTTTTCGCATAAGTATTCTAAGGTTGTTGACTGTATGGCAAATATACCCCGAAAGATAGATAACTTCGGGTCATAGGGTCGCGTACACCTGGGCGCATATCACGCCAAACTGAGATAACATTGGACCAAATGGGTCAAAAACACAAAGCCGAATTGGGGTAATCAAAACACTTTATACCCTCGTAAACATTGTAAGGCGCTTCTCAGCCAAGGGAGGCTGTGACCGTCTTAACCCTTTGTAGACTAGGCTCGATCGCACGCCTTAAAAATAATTTTAATTTTATATTCAAGAAGAGTTGTATAACGTCTATAACATCTTCTATCTCTTCTTCTTCTCGTGCCCTGTCCGTTTAACGGACGTCGGCTATCATGTTGGCTATGCGGACTTTGTTTACTGCGGCCCGGAACTGCTCCACAGTAGACTGGCCAAACCACTGTCTCAAGTTTTTCAGCCATGTCCAAGTCCTCCTTCTTCCAGGGCCCCGATTTCCAGCAATTTTTCCCTGCATTATGAGATGCAAGATCTCGTATTTCTCTGGATGTCTCATCACATGTCCTAGATATTGAATTTTTCGGATTTTTATTGTTTTAATAACTTATTTTTCTTTATTGATCCGAGCCATAATATCTTCATTCGTAACTCTGTCCATCCAGCTTATTTTGAGAATTCTTCTGTAGATCCACATCTCGAATGCCTCAAGTCGCCTTATCAGTTCTTCGGTAAGCGTCCATGCTCAATTTGAGCATACAATTTTTTATTAAATCTGCATTATTACTGTCGAAACGATTACCTTCAGTTCTCACACGGTCTGCTATTCCTGATTTGATATTAAAAAAATATATTACAAATAAATAGTGAAAGTAAACAAAGTTATCATTTTTTGAAATGGCAATTAACAAATTTATACAAGAAAATTTCGAAAAATTGTTGATTTATGCATTTTTCACTACTCTCAAATATATTTTTGTATCGAACTACGCACTACCGAAGCCTTGGGAGAGGCGAGGAAGGGGGAGGTGTAATTTTTTTTGTTGGTAATATGAAAAAAAGGCCCACCGCATCATTTTTTCATCCCCACGTACACAAAATGACCAATTTTTGCCCCATGGTAAACTGATTATTCAACATCCCGCTAAATATTATTTATATTAACCGAGAATTAAAAATAACAACAGGAAACTGTTGAAGAACCCATTGGCTTTGAAACATGTCGAATTTTTTTCAATTAAAAAATGATGTAAACGAAATTTATTTCTAAAAATTATAATGGTATTTTCATTACGAGAACTTTAATTTATATAGTTTAGATAAATATTCTACACAGTAGGTACATAAGTTTAGAAAGATCCGCAATGAAAAGGTTAAATAACAGCCCCTCTCGCCCCAAGAATCACTCCCTGAACGGTTGGGATAATTTTATATCTGTATTCAGAGGCTTTTTAGGGGGTCGTTAAATTTCTGATTTCAATCTGACATAAAACACCAAAATATTTTATGTCCAAAAGTGAATCTTCATTGTTGGAATCGTGAATTTTTAATTTAAATGATAATTTTGCTACACTTGCTGCTGATTTCTCTTTCTTCAGAAGTAAGTAATATCTTTTTTATTATTTTTTTTAACTTAAATAAAAGAATGGGTCATAATTTTTTTATGAAAAATAGGGGATTTTTTGAGATTCTACATAAACATATATAGAGACACCGAAAATATGGTACTTTTGTTTATTTCTAAGTAAATGTGTTTTTACTTTTTTATAGGTCCAGTGTTAACAAAGATACCCCTTACTTACTTACTAACCACCACGCCGTATCCACGCGGGGGTATGCAGAGAGGATTGAACGCCACACTCTTCCGTCCTGACATACACACATCTTCCATGCATGGAAGCTTGACGATTGTTGAGGCTCCTAAGAAGACCGTCCTCCAGTATCTGGTTAACCTGGTCACTCCTCGTCTTTCGCACTCTCCTTCTCTTTCTGGTGCCGTCAACAATTGCCTCATATCTTTCTTACCATTCATTTTTCATTCATTCGCTCAACATGAGCAAAACATCTAATGAACCCTTTTTTTATTCCTAATTTATTCATTCTTTGCTTCATCGTAAATGGATCTGTCACACGTACATCTAAGTAACATCATTTCCACTGTATAGAGTCTGCTTTCATTCTTCTTCTGACAATTACGGGCTTCACTTCCATACATCAGTGTTGGTACCAGAATTCCACTGTATATCTATAGCTAGTCTTGCCCCGAAAGATATTTATATCAGGGCTTATTGCATTCTAAGAACCATTTTCCCTGCAGTCTCCCTCCTCTCGTATCTTTCTCATCCTTCCTTCTTCTATCGAACTTACTTCCCAAATACATAAACTCTTGTACTTGTTCCAAATACTCATTGCCTCCTAGTATTTCACACGTTGTCTTACTTTCCTCCTTTTTCATACTATCACTTTTGACTTGTTAACATTCATAAGAAAGTAGTGACTTTCCTTGCATACATCATACATCTTGCTTACTAGACTCTTTAAGCCTTTTCACTATTTTCATCATTAGTGTACAATAAACAGCAAACAATCAAGACGTTTCTTTTGGTTCTATATTCATACATTCCAGTTCTTTCACACAATTCGTCATAATCGTAGAAAAATGACGGATTTGCAAAAAATTTCATATTTACTTATTTGGATCGTTAAAAAGTGAAAAAAGAAGACATCTAATGGTATATATGGTCTCAAAGTGTATTTTTCTCATTAATTTAACCGTCGTTATACGAAGTCGGTGTAGCGACGGTTTTGATTTGCGATCGTAGAACAATGCAGCATGTGTAAAAACGTCGTTGTACTGCGCCGACTGTATTTGAGGTTTTAAAGGTATCAACTTTAAATAACTAACCCAAATTTCAAAGGAAAATCTTTTGTAGTTATATATATTCAAGAACACATTCATATTTTTGAAATTGTAATTTTTCATAACAAAGTTCTGTGAAATTTTTAAAACCAAATTAATTAATCAATTAGAAAGACATACAGTAATATCTATTTCACTAAAATAATATTTTTTCGTGAATTAGATTTTTCTGTATGTCTTTCAAATTGATTAATTAATTTGGCTTTTCTAGTTGTCGAGCTATGACATAAAGTGTCTTCATGTGAATAAAACTTCAAACTGTCCTCCTGCAAACTTGAGAAAAATTACAAATGACAAATTATCCATACACAAATTGAATATAAAAAAAATCTTTGTATATTTTAGCAAATATCTAAATAACTGATATTTCGTGTCGTGGTTATCATCTAATATTTAGTTCAAATTGAGGTATTAAGCTTCAAAGTTTTAAGTACAAGTGCAAAATCAAACCATTTTACTCCTCTATATTTCCATATAACCTCTTAAAAAGATGAAACCCGCAATGACTCATTAAAATTTCGATCTAGAGGATATTTTGATTAAAGAATCGCTTTATGACCGAATTATCGGGCATTTTAATACGACCCGTTGAGAAAATAAAGAGCGGCTCCTTTACGATCTAATTTAATCCGTGTCCCGGGGTAAATGTTAATAGATGGAAAAGGCATCAAAAATCGAGAAAACGTAAGGAAGTCCGGCCATTAGGAAGTTTGCAAGAAAGCAATACTGGCTGTACAAGACTCGTCCCCAGCAATCAAACTTTAATGTCCTATTAAAGCAGCTGACTCCCCGCTACCTACCGTGGAAAATGAAAATCAAATGAGACATCCATAGGGTGATAAAAATAAATGACTTACAAATACATTATCAAGCTTACAGGATATAGAAAAGTATCTCTTAATACGATCTGGATTTTTATATTTGTATTCAATAATTTAACATATTGTCACGGAATTGTGACTGTGGGAGGCAAATGAAACACTAGAAATGAATTATCAAGCAAGCTAGCTCTCTCCCACTCGCACTTCGCGAACTGACGTAGCTAGTTGCATTGTAGGCATAAATTAACGATTTATTAATTAGTAAAAAAATATAAATATAATAAAATTAACTTAACACGAATTTAATTATTATAATATTATTTGAATCATACTGTTTCGTAATTTATCACCCGTCTATAAATTCTTTTTATCGCTGGGTATCACTTTCAAGAAATTCTTGTTGCGCATCACTGGTACCACACACGCGTTGGTAACACTGATCGCCATGGCTTGACACTAATATCGCACTGGTAAAAACGTCAAAATAAAACTTAGCTATGGCCGCGACACAGTTTTGCTTTTATAGAAAACCTGTTGTATTTCCGAATGTTCTAGGCGTTTGTAGTATGTGTCCGTCGTTTTGTGATTAATCTAGATGTTCCTCGAATGTTGTAGCTCGTTTCAGAGTGTAGTAGTGTGTTCCAAAATGTGGTGGAAGGTCCTAGAGGTTTCGATAGTTTTGTTCCATAGTGACATTACGAAGGATTCCCATCGTGCGTAAATTTCTCTCTATTATCATGTTGCAAATATATTATTGTTAGGCATAGTTTTTTTTAATGTAGAATGTACGGCCCTACCGTCTATCCTATGTGATGGTCGACATAGAGATAGACTTAATAAATTTCGAAAATCTTAAAATAATAATATTCAAAAAAGCCAAGTATGGACATCAAAAATATATTTCTTCTAGTTTGGATCGTTAAAAAGTAAAAGCCTGATATATTTCTTCTCAAGATTCTATGTATTACAGGAGCCTAACAAAATACTGAATATTCAGCTATACAAGTAATATTTCTTAGATATTTATTACACCATAGATATAATTCTGTGTTAAATTAATACTGTTTGCCAATCCTAATAGACTCGACCTTGTGAGTAGGTGCGAACGAGCTTTTATTATTTATGAATCGGAACAGAAAGTCTCGCGTGTAGCGGGTGCTTTACTATTGTTTTAACGAAACGGACCAATCACAGGCGCGCTTTGCCTTCGACGGGTTGAGCCGGTGGCGACCATCCTGATGACTGAATCCGGCCAATGGCGGGCTCCGGCGGTGAGGTCATCGCGCATAGGATGAGTCACTGCACTAGCGTGGATTTCGGAGGTATGGTGCAATCGTTACTATAAAAGGAGCGAACACGATATACTCAGCCCCTTCGGTTCGAGACCAGACTTGCGAGCGGAAGCGCTGCCCGACAGACTACCGACAGAGCCCTCAGTTCCAGAACATCATTGCGGACGGAGTTGCTGGCCGGACGTGTGGAGGAATCTACCATTCGCTAGTACCAGAGAGGATCATACCGCCACTGTGTAACAGCTAAGGAACACATTTATATAATCTATCGGTTAACTATTTTCACTATCGAAATGTATTTATTTTGGGAAGATTTAAGATTGAAGCAATTATGTGTGAATGATATCACGATTTCTTGTGTGATATTGGTTTAATTCGTACGGGAATATCTCCCAAACGAATATATTTTGATGCATGGGGATTTTCATACCATTTGTATTAACAATTGATTTTACGGAGCTCTATAAACAGCGCTTAATAGATTCATAATAATTGTCGACGCGTTATGTATTACGTAACCAGATATCAATCCAAATCGTACGAGAAATTCTTCCGAACGAATATATTTTAAAGTATGGGGATTTTCATACTATTTTTACTAATAATTGAATACACGTAATTCTATAAGAAACGCTTAGTAGCCTTATAATAATTGTATTGCGCAATCCGGTCTTCAGCTAACTCTTTATGATTTGAGTACCTCGGTACATCTGGCTTAACAAGTAGCTTCAGAACGACGAGTAAAGGACAGAATGGGGAGATCTAACTAAAGATTGGGGATATCTGGTTTGTGATAGCCTAGCTGGTTGGGGCGTAGTTGCTTGCCGGCACTTGGGCGTGGAACCCGCACAAGCCCCTGCAGGGTCCCTTAGAGGCGGGGCCCTCCTTGTTGCTCGAGGTCGTCAATAAACCGACCTCTTTCCTCACCAGGCGCAGGGCCACATAACCCACAAAAGGTTCCCTTTGGTTTTGGAAGGATTTTCATGCCTGAATGCTGCAAAACCTTGATAGAAAACGTTAACTTCTATTTCGTCCTCTGTAAGAAAGACAGGGCCAGAATCAGTATAAAAATCATTCACTCATATGGAATAGCTGGGATATTATAAATATGTTACTAACACTCTAACATTTGACCAAAGTAAATGTTGCAAGATGCAGAATCGTGGGACGCCGCTCTGAAAAGACATAATGAGATTGCACAATAATTTGTAACATCGCTGACTATGCTCGCAAAGGAGGCTAATGTCGTCATCAATTCGTACCAAAAGAGTACATGATTCTTCAAACACCGGCCTTAAAGAAAGGCGCCTCAAGACAACACCCATCATCAGAAACTCGTACCAAAAGAGTACATACATCTCAATTATAAGCCTAAAAGAGAGGCGTCACAGGATCACATCTCGTAAAGAAGAGATGGAGTCCCGGGATGCAGTAAGTTCCGGAGGAACAGGGGGGGCCATTTAGTCACTTAGGAAGCTGGTCACCGGGTTTAGGCGGGCGCGGAGCCTTAACCCCCCTCGGCAGAGATGCTGAGGGTTTAAAAAACCAAAATTTAGCATTCACAAAAACTATTATTTCATATAAACTCACGGGCTGTTGTAGAATCTTTTCGAACAAACCATCCCCGAGACCTTATCTACTTATTTATAAAGAAGTTTCGCTTCAAAAATGTCGTATTTCGTAGATAGCAAATATATGTATTATTTCCCCACGGAATTAATATGAACAGGTTCATGCACGTCTAAGATGGAACCATTCAAGGTAAGAATATGCTTAAACAAACTGTTTATAATTATTAATTTCAGTGTTATTTAGTATGTGTGAATTTTTTCCCTTTGCGCCGTTCCAACGATTTTGCTGGTTTGTCTCCAAACGGAAATGTTTTATTTCTAATACACGAATTCTTTCAGGTGAACGTATTTTATTATAACATAAATGTATAGATTATTAGACTCGTTAGATATTACGTATTATTATGCAATCGTTTCCACACTGCTCCTATAAAAGAATTTGAAGTTATTACGATACACAACGGGGTCCTTCACCCATTAGACGAATCATGTGCCAATTCAACGACGTATTACGAATAGTATATATTGTATTTATCGAGATTTATTCGCATTTATTATTTCTAGTAAAGGTTTTAGTATTGGTGCCAAGCGCCATTATGAGGCGAAAATAGTTCATATTCATAGCTCGACTGTAATAGGTATTTTTGTCGCGTAACTTATATAGAAACTTATTATAACTTATACTTTAGAAGTATAACTGTGTTTTATGTTTCGTCCCTGACGGACAGGATGGTATAGCTGTAGTCATTTAGGTAATACACTTAGTAAATGCAAAGGCCATTAGGTGTTATCAGTTTCGTATGCGAACCCAAGATGTTAGTTAATATTTTTAGTTAATATTGCATTCAAAAGCGCAATTTTAACGGAATAATTATTTTCAGTTAAAAGTATAGTTAGCACTGGCAGAGCATGAATATTGTATAGAATACATTATTTATAACATTTCATAGAAGAGAATATTTTATTCCGCGTACATTGTAGTTACAACGCAAATCGCAATCGTGCCCCTCTCGCGCCATGCAGAGCGTCGCGCGCTCACATATAAGAAAAATGTTTTATTTAATATTGAGATTTGTATTATATTATACTTTGCCTTATACGATTGGACCACCCCCCTCATACATCACTCTGGTACCGGACCAAGAGATATATTGGATTTCTATATTTAACAAAACCACACCTTTTGATGAGGAAGACCCTCTATCTAGCTGGGTCATCACACCTACTTTATGTGAAATAATGCAATAGTTGCTTTAATTTTAAAAATGACTGAAAACGCACCAATAAATCATATGACTTTTCAATATTAAATATTAGTGAATCACTAAATAGCAGACGCGTGCAGTCGGAACAAGAAGCATGACTTTTATTTAACCGTATATTTGAGAAAAAAAATATCGAAAATAAATATTTATCTGGCAGAATATTACGAATTATTGAAATCTGAAAAAAATGTAATTATTGTGATTAGAATACTTCGAGATATATCTCGTATTTTGGTTTCTTTTCAAAATATATGCTAAGGAAAAAGTCATGCTTCTTGTTCCCATTGCACGCCCCTGCTAAATAGGTAAACCTTTGTGGTAAAATATTTACGAAAGTGGGGCTATATAAATTGTTCATTATTATTATTTTTGTATTTGTGAAGCAGAACTTTAAACACCACATTCAGAAAATTTTACTATTTCATTTAAATAAGGTTTGTGTCTTTTAAAGGTTTTACCACACACACGCAACATTTCGCAGCTCTCTTCAGTTGGATTAAATAAACACAATAAACTTCCCTACATCAAAAGAGGCTTATGAAGATATATTACAATGAGAGTGAGTATACATACCAAAAGGTTGTGTATAAACTGAAATTCGTACGGAAATATGTGAACTCAAATGGGGGTCAAAATTATGAAGTCGGATCATAATTTTGACCCCCATTTGAGTTCACATATTTCCGTACGAATTTCAGTTTATAAATAACTAGCTTACCCGGCTTCGCACGCGTAGATTTATAGTAACTTTTACTCATATTTTATCAATTTGTGTATTAACCTTAACATATAAGTATATGCCGTCGCGGATTTTTTATATAACTTTTTGAGCTGTAAAACTTTTTTATAGAATGTATTTGAATATCTCTTAGCGTTAAGGCAGCGTTCATAAAAAACGCATCGCTCGACCATTTTTCCGTGGACTTTTGTTGTAAAATAGGTCACTACGAAAAGCCATTTTACTTTAATGGAATAATATATATATATACATTTGTCCATTCTGAAAGTCCATTCTAAATACTAGTGAAAGAATTTTTGAAATCGGATAAGTAGTTTCGGAGATGATCTCATATATCCAAACTAACAAACTTTACCTCTACAGGGTTATTTGTAAAATATTAATAACCTCGCAGAACCATATTCCTACCTTGATTATGTATGAGTCGAAAATGTTCAAGCTATTATGACTTGATCAATAGTTAAGGAGATATGCGACATCAAAATTTGCATTTTTTTTTCAATATTTCTGACCTATTTTTTGTAAAACGTTAGATTATCATTACAGTAACTTATATCGAATATGAAAAATTCATTCCCTTTTATACAAGGCAAATAAAAAAATATAAATCTTCGAATTTCAATTAGAAAACATTCCAATTAGTATTTTTTCAGAGTTTTTATCATTTTATTTAACTTGTATTGAAACGAATGAATTTTTCGTAATCTATATGAATTACTGTAATGACAGTCCAACGTTTTACAAAAAATAAGTCAGAAATATTGAAAAAAATGCAAATTTTGATGTCGCATATCTCCATAACTAGCTTGAACCATTTCGACTCATAATCAAAGCAGGAATATAGTCCTGCGAAGTTTTTAATGGTTTACAAATAACCCTGTATATTAGTATAGATTATTTGGTAGTTGATATGATAGGTGCCATTCTAGTCCAGCTTTACATGGGTTTTATTGATGGCATTTTTTGGAATTTGTTAGGCTTTTGAGATACGATCTTATTCACGTATCCAGATATATAAACTTGTCTCGAAAAAAAATGAATCAAAAAATCACTGCTTACTAAATAAAAAAATTTACTAATACGTTACAACTTCTACAGTATGTGTTCCTTTATAAAAGCCCTACCCTGTAGATTTTATAAAATTTAATTCAATCCTCTTAAAGAAGTCATTCTTGTTTCATATGCATAATTGATCTGTAAAATTTCACCATCATATGATTGGATGAGTCATAATTTAATGACTTTGGTCCTCTTTCCATTGGTCCGGGCATTATACGAATACCATATAATGTAACGATGTTTTAAAATATTTGATGACTTACCATCTTACCATAGGTCAGTTCAGCCAGATAATTTTAAATATTATACGCTAAAGATGAAGTTTCTTAAGTTAAACGCTAACCTAAAACCAAATCTCGTTCATAATTTTAGTTTAATATGTAATATAATATATTTTGATTAACGCCTTAAAGTTAGGATTAATTAAAAACTTTTCACAACGTCTTCGGCAGTCCCCCATTGTGAGGATGTCGTCTGCCATGGTTTATGAGTTGTATATCCTCATACGGCTTAAGAGTCTTATTTCCAGTTTATTATAGTCCAGTTTCCAGTGGCCATTATGTTATTAAGTCTTATCTTTGGACCACAATGGATAGTTATTTTGCCATTTATAAGTATATCGCTTTGTAAATATAGCTATTGTCAAATGGACAAAGTCACTTACAAGAATAAACTTTATGTATATGAACACTTTATTTAACATAATATAATTAATAAAATAAACTTTATTTTTTTATTTTATTAATTATATTAATAATGTCATCACAAAATTATTTTGCTATTTTCGAAGAAGAAACTTTTTTTAACATTCACTAGAACATGTTTTTCATTTCATACATACAATACAAACAAATAAGGATGATATGTAACAAACCTCTCGGCCACTACCTACTTTTCTAGAAATATAGAAATATCTACCCTGAAGTAGGTTGTTTTTTTTCAAAATTTTATCGTTTAGATCCACATCTAATATTAATTTTGAAATAAATTACACATAGTAAAAATCAAGAGTAAAAAATATAAAAATATCTTGCGAGTTGCAGGAAACAAATGGAAACAATTGCAAACGATAGTCTTATATTTCTTATCAAAACATATTCTTACTTACATACATGTTAGTCCTTGATAAGATTAACACGCATGTGATAAATATTATAGTGTTGTGAACATAGTAGTGTAGTGTTGGTCCTGACGAAGAGACGGGTACGTTTCGAAACCGGTAGACCTAAGCACTGATAGTAGTTTATACTAATTTAACTAACATTCTATTATAAATGTATAACCACAAAGTGAATGCTTTAACTATTTAAAATATCAATGATAGTACATAATAATACTTTTAAGGCGTACCTTAACCTTTAAATCATCTAAGTATTGACTCTGAATTTGGGTCTGAATCTTCTAGATTCAGAGAGGCTTTCTTTGTTGGGACTTAAACCTAAATGTGTTAATACTGTAATGGGATCATGGCTATGAGAGGCGAAATAAATACTTGAAATTAATTAATTCACTGGACATGAATTTAATTGGAGCACCGTACTTTAATTTACACCAATTTCGAAATTCGCACAAATTATCACTAAAATATTCGCTGCACTTTTGTACGCACTCTGCGCTCGTCTCTGGTAAATTTATCTTTATATGGTGGCTTCAACGTCGTTTTATCAACAAATCGGAATGCGCGCCAGCTTGCCATCACAGTTATACACAAAATGTATGTTCGCGATACATCGTGAATGTTTGACCCGTCTCTCCATAACTATAGTGATACGGTTTCTAAGAATAGTTCAGTCGATAATAGATTCGTGTAGAATTTTCGAGAGACTTCGACAACCTAAAGATACAATTGTTTTAGATTCTCGTGACAACAAAAATAATCAAGATTCTTTGTCTTCTATTGTTTTGGTGGCATAAGTATTGGTAATTAATGTAACTGTTCAGAATATTTTGAGTATATCCAAATTTTTCAAGAATACAAAACCGGATTTTATCCTCAAGGGGACATCATTAATCATGATACAATAGAGACGTCTCATAGAGGCGAAGCCATATTTGTATACACGTGGGTATGTATGGAAGTCTTTTTGGGCGTTTGTAGAGCTTACGACCTATCATACATACCTGGCTTAAGTGACCACTTTACACAATATAACGCTCACCAATTCCACCTATAGTAGACTACCACATCTATCAAATTTTCGGAAATTGTATATAAATTTGATAAATGTGGTAGTCTATAATGGGTGGAATTGGTGAACGTTACGTTGTGTAAGTGATCAATTAAGCCAGCCATGCGATAAGTCGGAAACCCTATGAACAACCAAACAGACTACTTTCGCATACAAAAATATAGCTATAGTAATATCTTGATTTATCTACCTGTAGTTTGAAAAGCTACCTTAATAAAAAGCTATGGGGATGTAATCGACATACATACACTGATTTATTGAATGTCATATATGACATTGTAGACATTCATTTACCTAAAAAGCTTACCAAGTTTACTGTAACGTTTTACCGATACTTTTCAAAAATAACGCCACATTTACAATTTTACAACCCCGCGAGCTTCGTACGTGTCAGAGAATATCGTTTAAGTCGTAAGGTTTTAGGAAACTTAAAGCGAGTTTCTGAACTCTCGTATTTGTGCAGATTGCAGTTATAAGTGCACCATCAAAACTTGACTGCAGTTTTAAAGAAATGCAAGTGGCAAAACTAAAATGATATCGTATCAAAGTCTAATAAAAATTTAAGCCAACGTTATATTTAGTATTTTAATCACCATAAAACTAACCTACGCTAACTCGAACTTTGTTAAACCTACGAAAAATGTTATGCTCAGTTTATTGAGGTATTCTTTAGGTACCCATAAAAACCAAGTTTTTATTTTACTCCCTTTCTTTGTAAATTAAGTTTACCATCATGTAATTAAATAATTGATTGACTGAAAATGAAACATGTCTAGACAAATATCTATGTCAGTAATCTCTAAAAATATCTCTTTATTATTTGATTTCTTCCCAAAAAACCGAAGTGTGCTGTCATCTATGAACCAATTGTGTAGCTTTTGTAACGATTCCAATTTAAAAAAAACATTAAAAATTTGAAAAATCCAAAATTATACTATAATTATTATTATTTTTTAACGAAAATTTGATAGATCTTCTTGATTGTCACCACGAGTCTGCTTGCAAAGTTTCAGCTCAATTGGATCACGGGAAAAGGGTTAAAATGGATCCAAAGTTTTTTTGTCAAGGAAACAAACAAGCAGACGCCACGAGTTAAAAGAAAGGAAGTAAAAAAGGGCATTACGTCTCTTGGACCTTTTCTACATATCTTGGCTATCGCTGATTTTACCACCCCAATTTCCCTTTAGGTTTCCGCTTCACACCTTCCAAATTTTGAAATTAAATTACCAAGGTATATACATTTGTCGACCTCCTCATAGAACTAAACCTAATCAAAGTCATACCATTCCTACTCAGAGTACTAGACTCTTGGTGTGACAAAAACTTATATTTACACACCTTAGGCTTTGGAACGAATTATTTCCCATTGATATATTTCTTGATTAAATTCATAAATACGAATATAATTGTAATATTATAGATGTTTTATTGAGGCAGTTTGATAAATAATTACGGTATTAAAGTCATACTATTTTAAACTTAATTTTTTATTGCTCTTAATTTGATTATTTACTTTTTTTTTCTTATCAAAAATATCTTATATTATTTGTTTTGTTTATTAATTAAGATTAATTATAAAAGTCTTATCTTCTTTATCTTGTCTATATCTCGCGGATGCCGGCAGATAGTCTGCCAAAGCAGATATTCCAGGCAAGAGCAGAAGGCAGAAGACCAAGGGGCCGTCCTAGAAGGAGCTGGCGGAGACAGTTGGAGGACTGCTGCGGAGCGAGGTTGCAATTAAATTGGGCTGACGTGGAGAGCGCAGCCCAAGATAGAAAGAGTTGAAACCTCCTATGCGGTGCAAGGACCCCGACCCAATAGGATAAGGGGTAGAGGAAGAAGAAGAAGTATAAAAGTCTCAAAAGATTTTGATATGTGGTTGTTTTTAGGGTGAAATCTGTGTTTATTGTATTATGTAAAGTGATCATTTAAGCCAGATTACACAGGTCGTAAGTTATGCATAAAAACTTCCATACTTGTTTCTCATATAAATAGCTTCGTCTCTGTGAAACTTCTATAATTTATTTTAATTAATTAGTGATTATCCCTCTGTGGACTAACGACTCGAGTTCTTAGAACATTCATATAAAAATATGTTGTAAACGCCCGCGTTAATTAATTTTTAGTATAAATAAGGGCATTATTTTATAAAATTAATAAATATCTATACATAGTATATGTTTTTCATTTTAAAAAAAAACTAACCTATAAAAACCAAGTTTTTATTATACTCCCTTTCTTATTTAATAAGGTTTCGGTCTAAAGCACGCGTCGGAGTCATTACTCAGTTGGATGAAAAAATCATTAAAAATTTGAAAAATCCTAATATTTTTTTAACTAAAATTTGTAAGATCATTTTCATCGTCGCCACGAGTCTGCCTGCAAAGTTTCAGCTCGATTGGATCACGGGAAAAGGGCTAAAAATCGATCCAAAGTTTTTGCGTCAAGCAAACAGACGCCACGAGTTAAAAAAAGGAAGTAACGATTCCGATTCACAAAGGTATCTTTATTTCAAAAACTTTTATCTGTATATCTATACGAGTATGCAATAATATTAATTGGCGCAATGCACCCATTTTGATTGAACAACGAATGGGGACCCACCACTTTCCCAGGGCCGTTCTATGAGCCGACGGCTCCCATATCGGCCCTACTCTTGCGTCGCCAGGTTGACATTTTTCTTATTTAAAGCCATCCCCGTGCGGCGCCCGTGTATAGGGCGAACGCCGCAAGGTTCTGGCAGCAAAAAACCCATTCGTTGTCCCCTCCACCAAGAACTTTCTTTATTAAATCAAATACAAATACAAGAAAATTAAAAGCATATAAAAGAAATAGATTTGTGCAGCGGCATAAAAATCAGAAGTAGAAAAACAAAAGCAAAGAAAAATAGAAATAAAATCAGGTTAAATACAAAAGCAAAATAAAAAGAAGATAGCAAAATAGTAACATAAAACAGTATAAGCGAGGAAGTAAACAGGTTAAATTTTGATCGAACAGTAAACCCATTTAATTCTAAAGCGACCCACTGCCAATAAACAAATGGCTCTCAGAATTATCAACAAATAACATAACATGGCGGCCACTCAGCGCCGTCGCGTCTGCGGTGCCAATTACAATTAGCTCAGTGGCTTTCCGCTTCCTGTTTTACGGCGCCTGGACACGGCGTCCCGACGCCCGACAATACAATCCACGTCGGCGGCGACGCTCTGCTACCGCGATAGCCCGGCTGGGTGAAACGCTAAAACCTTATTTCCTTTTATACGTCCTTTGTTAACATTTTATAAGTTACTGGGCTTTAGGGATGGTAATGTTCTGGGTAGTTTTCGACGATTTTACTCGGCACTGAAAGAAGTAGTATTTGAAGTTTGAATTGGAGTACTTTAGTGGTTTACTGTTTAGTTAAGTTTTTATGGTAGTTAGTTTTAACTACGAATAGTTATCTATTATTCGTGATTATAATTACTAAATTAATATCCCGCAGTGGAAAAATCCAGTAATTGTGTTCTCAGAACATACATTAACAATATTGTACTTGCTTTATTTATTTAAATCTATTTTCTGAAACGTTTTACGTCACTTATTTTACTTAATTAATAATTATTTTTTTACAAATAGTTACCTTTTAAATTTATTTTCATGTTAAGTAGGCACTTTATTATTATTAATTTTCCAAATATAACTTTTTAATATTTTGATTATCTATACTTCGATTTTTTAATTTATTTTTGTTATTATACATTTGTTATCCTGACGAAGAAGCCATTGACTTTGAAACATGTTGATATTTTTTCAATAAGAAAGTGGTGTAAACAAAGTTTATTTCTATAAATTCTAATCATCTATTATTCAACTTTAAATATATATTTACAATGCATCACCATTGTGTTATTTAAACACGTTAAAAAATATTTACACGAAAAACACTATTTATTTTGAAAAAGTATAATAATAACTCAAAAAATTACACACGACAGCCCTCGTCGCTCAGTGAGCACAACAATGCTTTCTCATACCGGGTTCAATTCCCGGTGAAGTCACAATAAATGTTTTACTTCGTTATAAGGTTAGGAAATAGTAAAAAAAAATTATTACATTTTTGTAAAATTTCAAAGAATAAAAATCAATCATTCAATCTTCTTATTACTAATACAATCAAAAAGCCTACTTATTTGAAAAAACTCTGTTTATACGATGGCCCACAGCTTTCAATCTGCCTGAGCTGGCTTCAGTGATCACTCTACACAATGCAACGCTCACCAATTTCATCATAAGAACATCCATACATAATATTTTTGAAATTTGTATATGCTCAAAATTTAATCCTTTAATCAATAATTTAATTTAATCCTTTCATATATTTGAAGGGAATATGCTAGAGACATCTACAGTCCTTCTAATGAAACATCAAACTTAGATTTCGCAACTGGTATTGATACATACAAAATAGAAGAAGCCAAGCCGTGATGGTGAGGTCAAGTACTGACAGGATTAGACAACCGTATCGTCAAAACTGTATTAGGAGTCTGTACTAATAGAAAACATTAAGGAAGACTTCAAGAAACTTGATGGACAAACATCGAAATGGAAATGAAGAATGCCCACATAAGTTGAGACAGAGCACTAGCGTTTTGATATGAAAAAGCTCCAAGTAAATGAAAAATATTTGGTAGTTTATAGCGTGAGTGTATGTGTTCTGGGGAAAAAATGTCCACCCGTCCAAAGACATCTCATTGCGGTGGCACGTGACGTATATTATGAGAATGCGCGTGTAATGTATGAGTTGTTTCAGCAAAGGCAGGACAATTAGATGGATATAATGTGTAATTTATACTCACGATTATCAGTGGTAATTTATTGACACAAATTTACAGAGGTGGCGTTGAATTCAGAAAATATTGCTTGCTATGTCTACGGCGGTCGGCGAAAGAGTGCCGTACCTCCCGGCGGTCGGAACCTGATTAGCGTCATCAAGCCATCATTAGAGGATGAACGGCTAGAGACACGACTGCTCTGGACCACCACAAAATAATGTTTGAAGAAGAAAATAATTATTTGATTGTATTTTAAATGAAAGCCTTCATGCTACGGATTATTTTCTGAATAATCTTTGACATTTGTATCCAGAACCGCTGTCCATACAATCGCAGTGAAACATTAACGATCTGAAGTTAATTACAATCACCTCTGCGGGGAGCTTCCTGTTTCCGTTCCGGCGACGCTCGGCGCCTCCTCGGGGCGTCCCGACGCCTCACAAAGGGCGCCGCCGAGGGCTCTCCGCCTCTCACCCAGCTCTGTCCGCGCGTTTTTGCTACGAGAGAATTAATCCCTGTCATAAAATATTTCCGCTTCACGGAAAAAAAAACAGAATATTCAACGAGATTAGAAGGGACGTTATTTAAAAAAACATAATCTGCAAAAACATGTTTTTGACGACGATCAATTTTACTATAATTATTGATGATGATAGATCATCGTCATCGTCAGCTTGTGTCTGCCCAGTATATGGTGTAAGTCCAATAATTCAATTTAAGAAAATGTCACACATCCAAAGTGCAAGACGTTTTCAAAATCTGAGATACTGGGACTTAAAGCAATTGTTTTAATAATTCAAATTGTAATGTCAGCATTAAAGTTGATATAATATACAACATGATGATATATATCATTATATACTGTTTTCATATATTTCTTAAAACAAAATAAAAAACAAAAAAGAGATTTTCTTCTACCCGATTCAAAGAAAAATGTATCTAATGCATACATTTCACTTTATATTGGAAAACAATAATGAGAAGTCATACAAAGATGATCTTTCGGTGCGTTGTACCAACTAACGATGCATTTCTTAACTCGAAAACTTTTGTTATCCAATAAGATAGTCTCGCACTCGGAGTGAGATGTATTGTCAATAGTCAGTGGTGTAGCATAAAGGTAATAGAAAAATTACATGTTATGTACGTGCAATGTTATGTAAGTAAGTTAAAAATATATAAATGGTTACGTACGAGTACATCTGTATAATATTGTTCTAAAAATAACTGAACTACCAACATGAACTGACTAGACTGATCTGACGATGTTCATTCATATTTTTTCTCTGATGATACTGAGTGTATAGTAGTACATGTACGAATCATAATCATCGACATTTTTTTCCACTCTTGGATGAAAGCTTCGCTAATTGTCTGTCCTGTATAAGAGTTATTTTTCTTTTATGTTATTCATTTCCGCAGGATTTGATGATTTCTTCAGGTCAGCAGTCATTCACTACATGATATTTGCTTCGGGGAATATTCACTAATCCATAAGTTATTGACATTTACGACATGACCCCCTTCCGTAGTGCCCAATTTCTCGTCAGTTCATATTAAAGAGCTCGACTGGTATGAACATTATTAAATAAATATCGACTGCTACCTCCGAAGCATTCTCGTAACCATTAGATGACATGCAGTGATGTGGCATGCTCAATGCCATTTCAATTTTTTGACGTATTCAAGTGCATTTATGGGGTAATGTCCGCATAGCGTCAGCAGTCCTACCGGCACAGGAATTGCATCCACTCTTCATTGTTTCCATTATCTGGATTTTCTGACCAAGTAATTCCAATCGTGAGCCAGATATTCAAATTCCATCGGTCAGCGATAAGGTTCCCGACTGGAAGGGAAATAAACAAAGAGTCAGCGGGCTGTACCTCGACATTGCATCAGTCAGTCGGTCAATCATTTTATTATTCTAGTTCAGCATCCTTACTTTTACACTTTTACTGGCTCCCGGAGTTTAACTCTGAGAAAAATAAACATCAACAATACACTAAGCGCTATTTCATTCTACAACCTACGAACCTTCCCTTAAGTATCAAGTACTCTAGTCTGTCTTATCCACATGTCTCTTCATGTGCTGCCTACATCTCTCAATCCTACTTTATGCTACCTTTTTGTACCTCTCTTGTTGCTTGTGCTTACGATACCAGATACATGAACTGATTGAACACTTTTTGTTTTAGATACAGTGGACGTTTATTTTAAAAAATTATATTCATCCAGTACGTCTGTTTTAAATTCAAATGACTAGACAACGTTTATTAACTAGAAAATTACCATTTTTTATTTTAAAACTTTTATATTACTCAAGTTATATATATATTATAGAAGCACCCCGAGATCTTCCAGTTTTAATGCCCATTTACGGGCGGTTAAAAATGAGAAGTTTGCCATTCCGTTTTTAAGTCATAAATTCATCTTTGCTCATTCCTCCGCTTTATCCGCTCTAAAGTTTAATTGCCCTAATATTACGATTAATGTTTCATTTCCTTTGACTCCTCCCCAGAGGGGCACCTAACAAAAGAATATAACGGATAAAATTAAAAATATTATTACTTTATTTTTGATGTGTAAATATCTCGGCTCGCCCTCTTACCCTTCCAAAAAAAAAATAGTACTAGACTAGAAGAAAAAATATGTACCTAACAGAAAACTAACGAATGAAATACGTCTTATATTTGTGGAATGCAATATTTGTGATCACAAATTTAATGACCAATATATTAATTAATGTAACGTTAATCTGTAGAATAGTAATTAGTATAACGTATTATGCACCTGAACGCAGCCAGCGATCGCACGTTTGGCGTAAAGGTCAACCAGCTCTACTTCTTTCCGTTCTCATAACTATCAGCTTTCGGTAGTCACTCCGTTCTACCACGTATAATGAAATAGTAGATTCGTAGATAGAATCTTTATGATTTAACGTATTTTATTTGCATATTAACCATTCTAGATTATATGATCCTTCTATGAGACCACACATCCCATATTTAGTCAGCTTAAATTAAAGTTGCAATATTTTTTATTTGTTTTTAATTATAATAGACTTAATCGAAAAATGCCAATGTGCAAGATACAATCTAATACATCATGTATACCTCATAAATCTAATCGAGGTAGTGATTCAAGGAAGTAGACAGAGAGAAAGACTAAGAAAAAGAAACAATCCAGTAATCACATCCACTAATAAGTCCACTAATGATGAACAAAGGGAATACAGGTACCACATGTAACGTCTTGATGTTGTCCAGGAGACAATGGTAGACGCATGGGAGACAAGAACACAATTCTATAATACTATCACGAGATAGTTGAAGAGGGAAGGAATTGCACGTAATCGAGGATTTTACAGCACTGTACACCTTTTACAGTGAAATGGAAACTGCTAGAAGAGTACGATGGACCGCTGGATTATGGAAGTATCGCGATGCGACATTGACTTAAAAATAGATGGACCACCCCACTGCGCACTTAGTATTAGAGTTGTTTGATTGTGTAGAGTGATCACTTAAGCCAGATTACAGAAGTTGTAAACCCCGGGCCACCGTACACACGTTTCCATACATGTTTCTTATATGAATAGCCTTTCTCTGTGATACTTTTATAATTTATCTTAGTAAAATAAAAATAAATTCGGCTACGGAGCTTATGAAATTTATGGATAAAATAACGAGTTTCAGAGCGGAAGGTGTCTCAATACCATTTCGATGTAAGATCAAGTCATTCACAATATTTAGAATATATTTTATATTTTTCCTTTTAATAGGTATACAAATAGTATCATAGAATTTGGAGCGTATGTTCTAGTATTTGTTCCAAGTCTAAGCGCTTCTTCTATCTTCTTAAGTAGTTTCATTTCCTCGGTACAGAACCCTTGCACAGGGGTGTTCTGGTCTTTTTGCTGTTGGTACAAGTAAAGTAAACCATTCCAAAACATAGCGTCCGCTGTTTTACAACTTCCTACAGATCCTTCTGCCGGTGTATTCCCGAGGAAGCGTCAAAAAATGTTTCCATAAATATTTAATTAAAAAAATATTTATTTTAACACTTCACTCAATTTCTAGGCGACGTTAACGTTGATCAGATGGAATAAAAATATCAGCATTATGATTGACGAATTGTTCTTGGTTTTGTGCAGTCTTCAGAAGAAATGGGTTAAAACCATGCGCATGTGATCATAGTTTATTTAAAAATGAGATAAAACATAACAAACGTAAACAAACTCAAAAATGACATAAAACATAATAACAATTATGTTTTATCTCATTTTTGTAACGTGTCTTAGCGAATGATACGAGTGCCCCCTACTTATGTCATTAAGTCAATGTCTTTTGTTAGGCCGATCTTGACGATGATGCCGTTAAATTATATTCATATTCAACCTCATCATCAACAACTTCTTCATCCCCTTGTCCTAGTAGACTCAGGAACCCAAAGGCTCGACAAGGTGTTTCCATATTTTTCTCTCTTGTGCTGCTTCCATACATATTAACCCGTTAAAACCCATCCTTTCTTCGTTCACTGTTTTCTGGTATTTCTCCCAGTTTAAGCGCTAGGTCGATTCACCGTTTGTCTTCCTTCCAGGATAGACAAGGGGATACTTCTTGGTAATCTTCTGTCAATCTATCTCTCCCTCGGCGCCTCATCCCCTAAGAACATAACAACCATCTAGTTCACACATACATATACGTGGCGAGTCTGCTGCGTAAACAAAACTGAGGCACAGCAGTGTACACGAGACATCAACACAGGTCGAAGCCCAGAGCATTGTCAGCACACGCATACAGCTAGACTTCAAGAGAGTTCTTTGTTCTATAAAAAACATATAAAAATAGTCAACGCCCTGTACGGGCATGTCAGTCTCTCAATTACCCCCGGCGTAGGCCGGAGGCCCTGTTCCATCGAAGTCTTTTTCATTGTCTTTATTATCGTAATTATGTATAAATTGTAATTGTTTTATCGAGCGAATAAAAGTATCTAACATTCCACGACTTTGGAGAAGCCTGGTTACATACGGGTGGTGACCATAAAGCAACTTTCTTCTTATTCATCGATCACCACAAATTGGTGACTACCGATGCGCATCTTTACTCCCAAATATCTATTAATAATTTGTCTTAGTTGTATTATGATTGCATTTGAAAAAATGATAAACGATTGATTCAATTTTATACCGGAAAATTACTGTTCAATCTGACGATTTGTAATCACTGTACGAATGTAGTCATCCAATGGAACACAACGGTATCAGTAGGCCAACAGACTGTCCTAAAATCCGTAACTGACAAAATCATAAATTTCTGAGAAAATACATGGCAGGGAATAAAATGGTCAGAGACACTTGGGGAGGCCTTCATTCAGGAGTGAACATAAAACGGGTGATGACGAGTTATGATTTTTGAGCTACAGCTTATATGATTTACGAAGGAGGCACCCCGACAGACCCGCGCAGAACAAATCCATGCAAAACTATCCCACGCAAAATAACACAACGATAAGGCCGTGTCAACATTGCCGCGCGGATTAAAATGATAAAATTAAATAAAATTGCCAGTACAAAAAAAATCAATGTAGAACCTAACCTAACCTAACCTAACCTAACCTAATTTTTATTTTTATTTCGCGGTTTTGTCATCGTGGCTTTGTCATGGCCGCTTTGTCGGAAGTGGCTATTACGGGTCACTACGAAGACGTAATCATTATGTTATATAATTTTTTTAATTAATTAAATAAAAACTTTAAAGGCGTCCCTCTTTCAATGGTAATAATGCTTTTCTTGCATTCCTGTTTTAGTGCACTCCGAAACATCACGACGTTGCACGCTTTTACGGAAAATTGTGAACACAGGGTTTAATTTCCCGTATTTGTTTTTTAATTATCAACCCCGCTGCGCAGATGGGGCCTGGTCATATAAATTTGTCAGCAGATGACAGCGGAAAAGTCCGACAACAATGTTGTATGAAGTGAATATGTAATGAAATGACATGGAAAATGTGCCGTGCGATTTAAATATTTATCAGTTGAATGAGCCAATTAACCGATTTTAATTCGCGAAAATTTTTCAAGTGTTAAATAATAATAATAATAATAATAATAATAATAATAATATTGGATTGTTTACATGGCGCCATTTTTGTGAATTTTTCAGCCCAAGGGCGCTTTACACACAAAAAACTCTTACATTCTAAAAGCGTTGAATAACAAAATGACAAATAAAATGAATAAGAAAAGATAAAAAAAAACAGCTCAAAACATAAATAATAAAAGAAAACAAACAAAGTCTGTCTATCTGCCTGTTCTCTATACAAATCTACACCGTTTCTCCAATTCGATTCAACTTTTCTAAACTTATGCTTTTATACACGGCGGTTAACATAGGTGACATTGGCCCACTATTATTGTACCCCTTCCCCTCCCACTGATATATTTTCGATGCAAATCTATACCGTTAGACCGATCAGACTCAAAATTTGCAAACTTATTCTTTAGGACCAGACGGGTAACATAAGTGACATTTCTTCCTCCCCTTTTACCCTTTCCCCTCCCCCTGATATATTTTCTATGCAAATCTATACCCTTCGAATCGAACCTTTGTTTCCCCCCACAAATTTATTTTTAACTTAATCCTTAACACGTGCAACGCCATACGTGTATTTAGATTGATAATGCCCTCATAAGGCGAAACGCGTCACAAAAAAAATAAAGAACATAAAACGAGTGTTTTTATTTCCATATGTGTGAAGTAAATGTATTTGAAACAGCCATGGAGCTAGAACGTGTACCAAGAAATTTACGCGGGTTCATGTCTATACAGGGTTATTTGGAAAACATCAATAACCTAGCAGGACTATATTTATGCTTTGATTAGTTGTTAGTATAGATTATAATAGTTATATAGAGTTATGCAATATCAAAGTTTACATTTTTTTCAATATTTCTGACTTATTTTAAAAAAAAAGTTGAACTACCACCACAGTAACTTATATCGATTACGAAAAATTCATTCGTTCCAATAAAAGTTAAATAAAAAGATAAAAATCCTGCAGAAATTCAAATTGGATTTGCAAGGTTTTATTATTTTATGTGACTTTTATTAAAGGGAATGAATTTTTGAATTTTTTATTTATTTATTTATTTATTTAATACACGGTACAACGACCCTTTAAAAAAAACAATGTATATTAAGATGTATAGATTGACAGGTAATAATAAAAAAAGGAGATAAGGTATAATTCTATCAAAAACAATTAATAAAGTAATATATAAAGAAAAATTAAATATTAAGTGAATAACATAAAGTATAACAAAATTACATCAAATAAAATAATAGTTATCAAATCAAATATGAAATTCCACAATCAATAAAACTACAACAAATTAAAATAATTATGTCTGAAATTCAAGAAGCAACAAAATTACAACAAAATGAAATAATTGTAAACAAATCAAATCTGAAACTTAAGAAGCAAAAAAAATGAATGAACGTTTTACAAAAAATAAGTCAGAAAGATTTTTAAAAAATAGAAATTTAGATGTCGCTTATCTCCATTACAATTGTTGGTCATGGTTGCTCGTAAATTTTCAACTTATAATTAAAGCAGAAGTAATATGGTACTGCGAGGTTATTAATGTTTTCCTAAATCTACACCCTCAATAACCCTGTATATTTTGACAGTCTGCGAGTGAAATAAACAATGTCTAGATTCTACCCCGAGCTGACCCGCGCGAGAATAAAACACGTGAGGAAGGCTTTCATAAAACTGATGCAACCTTCAAAGCTTCCGCAGAGTGGCCCTCGAGCTTAATGGACCCGCGAACATTGTAGAAATAACATTCAGAGTTATTTTCAATCACAACTGCGAGGTGAAATGTATTTATGTGATTTTTACTACCCTCCGCAGCCAGGGGGATGATTTGAAGAGTTTGGGAGTAAACACCCTGTTTTATTTCGATTGCTCGAGACCAGATTGCCACACAGCATCACAGAGATTTCATACAACCTGTGAGGGAATTTATAACAAAGTAACAATCTTAGTGGCACAACCACCCCCGAATAAACTGGCAAATAACGGAAATGTCCGATGTGACAAAACCCTGCCAAATAATACCGTCATATTTGTTACTACTGTGACTTTACATTTCAATCAGTAACTAACCACAAATGTCAAAATTACTTGTTCACATTTTTCATAAATTAATATGAAAATTATAATATGTCCTTGATTTAAAATGTTCTCAGGTTTTCATGGCCGTTCAGAATCTTCTGTGTATAGTTTTCTGGGATATTCTGCCATGTATATGTGACCTCTCTGGCCGACGTTTCGGATCCCACTCCAGGGTCCATCATCAGGGCTAATGTCATGCAGGGTTCACATCAGAGATACTTGAATCTTTGGAAACGTTTTGACATCCCAGATGTACTGATAAAAGTGAAAGTAAGGAGCCTGCAATGGGCGGAACATGTATCAAGAGTAGACGAGACCCTTTCTTTAGAAAAGGGAGTCATGCTACAACTGAATATTTTCCTCGTGTAATCTCGTAATCTCCTAGTCAATAAAACGTATTATTTACAATAGACCTTGGTTTTTCTTTTAATTTCTTTAATTTTTCCAACCCGTCGCAACTTGTTTATTAAGAAATCATACTTTTAAAGAATATGTAGTATTAACGCGAATCGCCGGGAATCAAGGAATAAGATTTACGGATTTGTAGATGGATAAAACGGGAATGGAGGTGTGAAAGGGGAATGGAACGAATGGACTGTACGATTAAGTAAAGGAGCACGGATGAAAAGCCGAAATCACCACTAAAAGATTGTTTCTTCTCCAGGTCTAGTTTACTATGATGTTTGATAATTCGACGATCTCCCAACGTGAGCACTTAATAAAGAAAACTGTTGCGAAAGCACAACAATTCTTTTGAAAGGTTACTTTGAGAGTCAATTTGATAGGTGTTGCTCTCTCGACACGACAACAAATGAAATTCTAAACTTGAAAGAAAATTTTCAACAACACAAACAAGGCAGGCATGTTAGTTTATGCCTATGGTATATGGTACGTATATGATGGTATATGGTACCCACGGATTTATAAGAGTATTTTGTTAATTGCATGTACAAAACACTCTTTTATGACATAACATGATCAATATCGAAATATAGATGACTCATAAAGTAAAGACAGTTCTGCAAGAGATAGACAAACGTTCATAATGGCGATATCAAGGAAGAGATGGAAAGATGACGAACTTACGAGACTTGTGAATCTCCCAACGGTAAAAATTTATGAATTTTTGCAGTCCATTTCTAAGGTCCAGTTTTCTTTTCCTCTTTTAAGTACTTCCCACGTTTCATGTTCTAAACCATAATTTATTTTATGGCACAGCTTCATTGAACTCTTCGGATTACGTGTTAAATAAAAAGTAGGTACTAATCATTCGGGATATATTCACCACGACATAAAATAACAAAACCTCGTTGAAATAACTACTAAAGAGGATAACCATAAAATCTTCCCATAAATATCAAATCGGCCATAGAATATGTCACCCTGAATGTCAGAAATAATATTGCTTTATTCAATTTTACTCTGACTTACAGGACAACTTTGTATTGAAGAATTATGCCTTAAATGTAACGCGGTAGTTCCTGTAAAGATATTATTATCTCGAATTGAACGTTGCAATTAATATTGTATTGAAATCCACATATTCGGGTTATATCCACATTATTATATATGTACATTTCACTACATTTGTAATTGTATTATTTTAAAGCAATAAAGTAATTCAAATTATATTTAAGTTTATTGAGAAGTTTTCAGTGCTTTACATAGTTTTATTAATATTTACTTGTATGTATGTATCCGCGGCTTCGCAAGCGTAGATTTTTATTTATTTGTGTATTAACCTTAACATATAGATATATATCGTCGTGGATTTTTTTATAGAACTTTTTGAGTTCTACAACTTCTCTGAATAGTTCAAATAACTCTTACCGTTAAGGCAGCATTCGTAAAAAATGCATCGCTCTACCATTTTTTCGTCGACTTGAGTTGTAAAATAGGTCACCACAAAAAGTTCTTTTATTTTAACGGGATAATGTTAAAACCCATGTCCACCCGGAAAGTCCATTCTTAATATTGTTAAAAGAATCGGATAAGAAGTTTCGGAGATTACCTCGTACATCCAAAATTACAAACTTTAACTTTGTAGATGAAATAATATATTCCAAAAGTGTAGGTCGAATAATATACTCCATTGGTCGGTGGTTCAAGCCCCATTCCAGAAGCCCAAAAAGTTGGGCCTATTTTTATAGCACAAGAAGTTTGGAAATAGAAAAATTTTGATGCGACACGTATTCCTTGATTGTATTTCTATTTTTTGAATTATAAATAAATTACGGCAGGGCTGAGGAATTGAACTGTTGTAACTTAAAATGGAGCGGTTCTTCTAAATTTTATCAATTTAATTATAATTACAATAATTACAAAAATACATGTTACTAGAGCAAGCCGAATACACTTGTAATTGGGATAATGGGCATAGTCTTCACTACAATGTTTATTATCTGAGTGTCATGTACCCATTATCCTGTTAGTGTCTCTAATAAATAAATAAAAAATAAAAAAATAAATAAAAATAAAAATAAAAAAATAAAAATAAATTATCCTATACACCCACCATTTCTTCAGATATGAACTCCAAGGTGAATAAAATCACTGAACTCTTCAAAATCACCAAGAACATTATTTCTCTGCATTTGGTCAAATGTCGCTTTGACCAAATGCAGAGAAATAATGTTCTACTCTGAATATTTTTATCGTGCTTTTTTTTTAAATGAGGTTTTTATTAATAATTTATCTCAGAATGTATTTAAGACTCAAAGTGTGGGTGTAAATAAAATATTTTGTTTAAAATCATCTCATTATATAATTAAAATGCATTTTAAAATTATCAAAATATGTTCATTGCATATTTAAAAATCTATGTAGGTATGTACAAATATTCAGAATCTATTTATTTTGTCAAACACACTGAAAACGAATTTTTTAGCCGCGGCCTGTCGATTAATGCTTATATTTTCTTAAATATTGTAAATAATCTTCAATTTATTACTTTTATATAAAAACAATCATTTTATCTAAGCTATTGTTTTAAAAAAATTGTAGTTTAGCACATACATTCTGATATAAATGAATAATAAAAATCCACATTTTCGAACAAAACGCCGAAATATGCATTTGGAGTGAATGTGTAGCCTTAATTTCAAAATGAGGAATTAAGGTCCTTTCTTCAATTTCTTAGATAAATTCCGTCATATCATACATCCTTACCTTACTTAAGGTAAATATAAATTTTGTAGCATCTTCTTCAATCATAATACGCTAATGCCTAAACGAGTACCTGCATTATTTTGGCTTTTCAGCTGCGTTGAAATTGTGCAACATCTGCTTGAAAGGAACACATTCAAGATTGCTCAACGTCCGCGACAAGGAGTATAATATCGAGCGATAAAGATCGACGATAAAACGCCAAACTGAATAAAACATATAATCTCCCCGCTTGCTCTTTCGCGCGGTATAAATATTTTTATACAGGATTTATACATAAACATTTTATCTATCTATATCTGAATGAGTACGCAACAATGCCGGCAACATTGTAACGTGACGTAATGCAACATTGTCACGTGGTGCCCGTGACTTTTAATGATTCCATAAGGGATGCCCGATCCGCACATTAAAACTGAACCTAATTGTTGGTTCGAATATTTTAGTGATTTATTGGTGACGCGTGAATATGAAATGCAATAAAATATTTATATTAGGAGATAAAAGGACACGGAAATGTTTTGGGCGCACTTAAAGTACAAAATTGTTTTACGATTTCAACAGTAAACTGTATACTCATAATGCGATGCGTAACGGTCAGACTGTCAAAAGGTTAGGTACTGTGTTGTAGGTTTATGGATACTAACTGAATATTTAACTATGAAATGAATACCATTAAAGTAGGCATTCTTTAACTGATTTTATTTTTATTTGTTTAAGGAATCGTAACGATGTAATTTGTACAACAGCAAGCCACAATGAATACAAAAATCATATA
Source organism: Agrypnia vestita (assembly GCA_016648135.1). Taxonomy (NCBI): domain Eukaryota; kingdom Metazoa; phylum Arthropoda; class Insecta; order Trichoptera; family Phryganeidae; genus Agrypnia; species Agrypnia vestita. The sequence goes on from JADDOH010008170.1 coordinate 86,362, forward strand.
TCAAAAATAGTTCTTTAGCAATTTTGAAAAGAGTGTAATATAAACTAAAATAAAACAAATTTCAGTTTGTTTTCACCACTTAAACAACATTTTCCACTTACCATTCCATCCTCTCCAAATGACCCATAATAATTCACCGTAACACATTTGCATGGTTTACTTTTTCAAGTTTTAGTACACCAATAATCCTGAAGAAGAGAACATTGCTCTCGAAACATGCAGATTGTTTAATCTAATAAAATGGTGAAAATAAAGTGATTTGTGTTTTATTTTAATAATAATGTCACCACAAAGTTGAAGCCTTCATACAGAAGAAAAAATATTCTTCGAACAGTTAGTGTAATATAGTTATGTAGTAATATTAATGATAATAAGAACATGATTATGTCTAATTCTTTAACATGTAATTGAACAAACATTTATTAAAAATTATTTTACGTTGTTCCCTCCCTGAACACGAAGAAATACTTTTTCAGCGGAAAAATACATATTGTTACCTGAAGTCTCTTCATGATGATCATAAGATTTATTGGATTTGTGTTAATTACTATTTTCATAATAGAAAAAATAAGTCAACATATAACAAATATTCAAAATACAACACAATATATAATGAAATTTGGGAGAAGGAATGGGTAGAAATAGGGGAAGGAGTTTCCTAGGAAGGAAAGCCATTAGACGTTTACGCACGTAGATAGTGACTTGACTAGAATTTATTTGGTAGTGAAACTGAGCTATATATAATTAGGTTGGGTTAATGTTAAAAAATCTATGTCGGTCCAATTATTATATGATGAATTAACAGACGGAATATGATAAATAAACATGCATTTCACGCGTGTTCCTCATGCTGCCACGAGCGGTACAACGCAAACACCGAGAATCTTCTCATAAACACTGGAAACGTCTAGGATGTTCGATGCCTCGAATGTGAATAAGACCGCGCGCGGGAGTAAGAGAGTTGTTGAGTTGCGTTGACAGCGAAAACTATGCGAAGGCAGCCGCGGGCTGCGGAGGCCGGGGTGGCCAACCGTGCGATAACTCTAAGCGAATAATTTATTTTATTTATTTGTTTACGCACATAATAGGCTTTTACATAAAAAATATTACATCAAATTCAAGAAGTATATACATAAAATATCAGTTGTAAGCAGTAAAATATAAAATATATAAATATAAAGTACTGACATGTACAAGCAGTGAAAGTATCAGGTATAAGCATTAAAATATGAATATAAAAATTAAACATATAAAGTACAGAGCGGTAATGTGTATAAAAAATATATATTACACATCATTACATATATATATTATATATATATATATATATATATATATATATATGAAGGATTATTTTCTAGGATAACCCGCGTATTGTAGTCTTGGGAAAGACTGTTATATTGAAGATATATAGTTATACAGAATGTTATATAGAAGAATTACCAGGTCACAAAGTAAATTCAGCATTAGCCTCGCATTAGGCTTCACTTGGATCTCGACTTCTGCAGTGAACGGGTGTGCTTGCCATCAATTCAAAATAGAACTCGAAATACAAGGCGCAAAATCCCTTTGAAAATGGCCAGTGCTATCTGTCCGAAACGTTGGGTACAATATAACAGTCTTTCTCAAGACTACAATACGCGGGTTATCCTAGAAAATAATCCTTCATCTTTTACCCGCGAAAATCTTAATATTAACATATATATATATATATATATAGATATATATAATATAGGATATATATATATATATACTATATTATATATAATATATATATGTTAGTTCTAACTACTTTGCTCACCGTCAAGTTGCTCAGGAGCTCAAGGAGCTCACCGTCACTTGACCCGGACCCAAACGGTTGTACGCTTTTTGGAGAAGCAGCTCATCGACAAGGCGCCCTGAAGATGAACAGTGAGATCTGTTCGAAACATCGGCAGACGACTGGTCCTGACGACCAGAATTTGACGCGGGTTACCCCCAAAGTAGTTAGAACTAACACATATTGTACCTGTGAAAGCCTTCGATTTAACATATATATATATATATATATATACACACATATAATAAGAGTTGGAGTTTGTAATGAAGTAGTATTTTCTCTTTAAGTGTAAACTTTATTTTCACTTTATTGTCATTGAAAACGTCGACCATATAACGAAATTCATTACCAGCCTTCAATATTCTGCTAATCACAGAATTTGACTGGTAATTAGTACTGGATTGTCGCAACAATTTGTCGAGTTCTATGTAAGGACGAGATATTATAATTGATACACGCTACATGGTCAGGGCTGTCCAACATATTATTTACAATTTTGTAAAGAAGAACTATATCACAATTTTTCTTCTATCATATAAGGTGAGTAATTTCGGTCTCGTCAATAGGTTATTGTATATGTTTTGTATTGGTATGCTTATCTTGTAGTTAATGTATTTGAGAAATTTGCGTTGGACACGCTCAATACTGTAAATATATAATAATCTAGAAATGTTCTTAATAATTTAATAATACGTGCGAAAACTGGATGGAATGTTCTAGTGAATGTTGAAAAAAGTGTTAAAGCGAGAATAAAATGTCTATTTACGAGTGATAAATTACGAAAGAGTGTAATTTAAAGAATAGCATTAAATATAATTAGTTAATCAGTATTTAATGAATCTTTAATTAATTTCATTAATTCCTCCTGCAGCCACCACACGTGGCAATATTTACCAACTTTAAACTATATTAAACCTTACGGAAATTACTAAATTTATTACAGGTAAATTATTTAGTTTCGCCTACGGTTTGGCTATTAATTTAAAGGTTAGTAAATTGCACGCGTACTCGTCATTGACGGGCATTATTTCGCTTAAAAATATCTCAACTAAAATTTTCAATGTAATTGCAATTATGGAACATAAATTAAACACACCACTCAAAAGTGGAGATTCTGCAATCGCTCTCCAGACTCATACAACTGTTTGAAAACAGACATTTTGATTTTATGGAAATTGATCAACCTAATGTTCTTCACCTGCAGATCTAAATACAGAGGCATTTATTATTGGAAAATCAGTTGCAGAACCGAATCCAGGAAATCCGGAATATTAAAATATATATTATGGATAGTATATTCGTAATACATTTAAGAATTTAAAGTGTTAAATACTAGTTAATATACAAATTATAATATTAACTAACTTAAGAAAGAAGTAAAAAAATAAAATAAAATAATAAATAAATTCTTTTATACTGTCTTGGATTTTCAAAAATGTTTTCCTGGTTGAAACCATAGTAAATAATTAGCCAAGAGCGTACAAAAAAGAAAAAATGAAAATGTTGAGTTTAACGAAGCGCTTGTTATCTTTTTCTGGTTAATAATAAAAAAATGATAATTTATTATATACAGCGCCCTTTGCGTAAAAATTTTATCTCAGGAACGCTTTACACAAAAATTAGTAGAAATCTAGCGTTGCGCGCTAATTACTTGTCACACTCTAATTTTCTAATGCTTTAATTCCAGTATACTACCAGCAAGTTACGGACGTTATAGACAGACAGACAACAAAATTATTATATTTAGATAAAAGAAAATAAAATACATTTATCAAGATATATTATAGTTATACGCTGCATCGGTAACCTTTCAGAGCAAATCAAAAAAATTAAAACCTTCCTAAAATGAAACTTATATTCGTAAATCATTTAAACCTATAGCTTTTTCAAAATACTTCATTAACAAATTACCTTTTAATACCGAATTATTAAATGACTCACATATTTACCAATTTTGTATATAAAATAAGAAGTGAGGCTCCCTCATCAGACTCAAGAACTTCTCTTCACTGATGAGGTCTACATGACTACAAAGTATTAAAAAATGTTAATTTAATATGTTAATATATGAGAATGGTTTTTGTACCATTACTAAATTTTAAAAAATAATTTTTAATTGTATTTCAGGCGTGTTATAGTGTAATGCTAATAATTCGGAAGAATCTCATTACACATATAAAGGATATTGCTTTAAAAAAAATCCAATCAAAAATAGATATCTCATTAGTGACATCTGTGGTTAATTAAGAGGAATGAATTGATGGATAATTGAGAACTTTGGATGCCGGTCGCGCTAAGGATAATTAGAACCTGCATATGAAACGGGTTGTAAAATTTAAATATATTTACAACTTCCAACAATTTGATAGATGTGGTATTCCATCACGGGTGGAAATGTGAACGTTGCATTGCTTAAAGTGAACACTTGAGCCAGCCGTACGATAGGTCGTAAGCCCTATGATCACCCAAAGACTTCCGTACCTACCCTCCTATAAAAAAGATAATTTCGTCTCTATGAGACATCGGTAACATTGTATATCTTGTTTAATGATGTCCCTGGCAACAAAATCCAATACTGTGTTTGGAAAAACTCGAAATATTTATACATTTATTTATTTATTTAGAATATTCACAAGTTCACAGTACAATAAATCAAAGATTCAATCTTGAAATATCCTACTGGAGCTCAACGGCTCAATGAACAAATCAATATATCAATGTAATTTCAGATCTTAAACGCTAATCTAACCAATTATACCAATCTAGGCAATGAAATAAGAGAAAAGTGAAATAAACTATGTATGAAAATAGCAATAAAAGCAATAAATCATGAGAAAAGTGAAATAAACACAGTATGAAAACAATTTTTAAATTAGTTTTTAAAACAACACTTTCCTAAACATCGCATTCTTAATAATACTTGAATGCGTTGTTTGGGAGAGTGTTGTCAGTTTGGACACAGTTTTTTTTTTCTCACCAATTATCGCAATACAATAGATATATAATTTTCTGAATTTATATGAAGGTTAAGGTTGCGTCGCCTCAATGGTAAATCCGGCATATATTTCGACTCATATATGGAAGCAATGGATTTCTATAACATGAGAACCCTGGAACACAGAAGAGCACGAGCTGATCAAATACCACTCTTCAAGTTAACTCAGGGACATATTGACTGTCCCAGCCAATTGGAGCTGGTTTCTCTCCACGCTCCATCAAGGCGAACCCGACAGTCCGTGTTCTTACATGTACCCATAAGCAGAACCTCTTATGCACAGAACTCATTCATCCAGCGAACATGCAAAGTATACAATGACCACTTCAATGACATTGATATATTTAATACCAACATCTCAGCTCTTAAAAATCGTATTTAAACCGCTTATATTATATTACTAGTTTCTATATCTTCACCGGATTAATTGAGACCGACCATCATCATACACACACCACAGCCAAACTCTCATCACTCTTTACACATACCCCCATATCTGTATACAACGTCACGCACAGAATACATACGCACTCCACTCAGCCACAATCCCATACACCTCACTCCACTTCCCCCTCTAACTCCCACTCCTATCCCTCTATTTAATATATGTTCTCTTTATTGCTTGATTTAACATCTTATGCCGTGGATCTCTATAATTGGTCTACGAATTACCCAATACGTTATGTATTATTGTAATAAATTGTATACTGTTGAGATTCCCAAAATAAATAAATAATAAAAATACTTGAATGCGTTGTTTGGGAGAGTGTTGTTAGTTTGGACACAGTTTTTTTTCTCACCAATTATCGCAACACAAAAGATACATAATTTTCTTAATTTGTATGAAGGTTAATAAGCGTGTTCTCCCTCCGCCTCTGCAATACCGTACCGTAAGCAGCCACTCTGCGCCACGAGTGGAATAAGACTCGCGCAAATTAATTTAATCACGGTTAAAGCCAAGCGCTGTCAGACACAAGCAGTCGGTCGTTAAAATTTTAATTTTTATTGCTTTCCGCAGCGCGGCGGGGGCGTCCGCTTGGGATGGGTGTACGCCGGACCACATGCGACGAGGATTTATCCGGATCGAGTACGAGTACAGTCAATAAAACTGAACGTTTATTTGTGTATTAATATTATTTAACAAATGTTATTTCAAAAGCCTGCAGACCTAATTGTTAATAAAAATTAAATGAAGATGATAATATATATGTGAAGCAAATACTTTTGCAAAAGTTTCAAAGAAGAAACACATTCTTATAGTGAAGTTGCAATTTCAGAACAAAGTTCTGTGAAATTATTAAACAATTTTTATTAATCAATCAGAAAAGACATACAGAAAAAATCAAATTAACGAAAAAATATTTAAATGCCACCGGGACTCAAACCATTTCTGGCGTCCTCTAGCGGTAGATACGCGAAGGTATTCGTGACTATTGCATTATAAAAAGTGAATTGCTTTAAAAATGGAATAAAAATGTTAATCAATTAAAAAGAGATTACATATAAGGTTGAAAAATTTTTGTTAACTTACCAGAGTGCCATGACGAAATTGGATAACGCGCCATTCCCGGCTAGAATGTGAGGCCCGAGGTTCGAGCCCCGGTGGCATTTAAATATTTTTTTGTTAATTTGATTTTTTCTGTATGTCTTTTCTAATTGATTAATAAAAATTGTTTTATAAAGTATTTGTCTCCTTAACGGGATAAATGACGGAAATTTTAAAATATTGTTACGTGATGACAGAAATTAGAGAAATTTACGCACGATTGGGATTCCTTGTAATATGTCACTATGGAACAATATGGAACAATAATATCGAAGTCAGTACCTACTTTCTACTTCATATTATCTACGAAACTCGGGAGACGCCTAGAAACGAGGGAACCTTCTCCAGGTCACTAGAAAGGATAAGAATGTTCTTGAGGATGCGAAAATCCAATGATTGTATATAAATAACGGGCCCAGGGCGCGGCGCGGCTATGTTATTTTGATGTTTCTACTGACGCGATATTAGCGGCAAATCGTGGCGAAAACAGTGTTTCAAGCGAAAAATAATTAATCGGAGTGCCTACTCTTATGCGATATTTGACTAGAAATTTCTCGAAAGTGTTACCCAGCGATAATAACGAGTTTATAGACGAGTGATAAATTGCGAAGTAGTGAGAATTAGAAGTTGGTGTTAAATGAAATTCGTGTTAAGTGACTTTTCAATTTATTGAAATACTTGATTACTATTTAATAAATCTTTACTTAATTTAGAGTGCTTTCATTTTTCACCCGCGGCCACGGCCACACGTGACAATATAAATAAGGCGTAAAAAATATTGATAAAGAGAAAACACTTAATTAAGATAAATTTATAAAGTTCTCACAGAGACGAAGCTATTTATATAGTGGCCAAATGGCTATGTAATAGCTGGCTTAAGTGATCACCTTACACAAAGCAACGTTCATAATACCACCGTAAGAACATCCATACATTGTAAATTGATGAGAGTTGTAGGCACATATAGGGTGTCTCATAGCTAGTAGCAAAAACTTTACAGATGGATTCCTGCCTTGATAATGATCCGAAACTATTCATGCAACCATGACCTAATATCAATAGCTATGGAGATATGCAAAATACATACAAAAAGTTTACATTTTTTTAAAAATATTTCTGTCATTTTTTTTCAAAAAGTTGAACTATCATTACCGAAACTTATATCGATTATGAATAATTTATTAAATTAAAATTGTGTGTATAGACATAATCTAATGCAAAAAATAAATACAAAGGAGTTGAATAACAAATTAGAGACGATTGTAAAAACAAATTTACGAATAACTAGTTGAATTAATGATAAAAAGGTTTGATTAGTTATAATATTTAATTAACAGATAACGCTATTTCATATTACTAATCTATCTGTAAACCTTTTTTATTATTTATTTATTATTTTTATTTTACATTTCTAAACGCTTGTTATTAAAACCAAAAGAATGGTTTATTTCCAAAAGTGAATTGGAAAATTCAGAAAAGTTACGGCTATTTAAACATGTTAAGTTTACTTTAATGCTAATATAAATATTTCTGTAAGTTTTACTTAGTTTTACTTTTGCAATCACTTTTAATGCCCGATTTTTTAAATATCTTTATTATCCATGTTATTCAATTCTTTGATTTATTACTTAAATAGAAACCTGGTTGTACAGAATTTACAAAGAGCTGTTTATAACAAACTATTTTCTCTTTATTGATAGTAATTATATTTCTACACCACTACTATAAGTAATTTAACCATCGCTTAAGAAGAAAAAACTGAAAATAATTTGCTTTTAATTAGAAATAATAATGAATAATTAAAAGGATTCTTAATTATAAAGTGGAAAAAAAAATTATGCGCAACAATGAGAACTCGCGAGCTTGTAATTTTTACACAACCTAGATTTTCTAGGTCTACGCTAGTATTTTCATCTCTCAACTTCCATGGTCAGATTTCTTCTTTAAAATTATATCCGCCAATGATATCAAATTGTATGTCCCATATTTTTTTTATTTTTCTAGAATAATTGACCAAGAAATTTTATTTTTTAAAAAAGGAATTGTTATCTACTGCCTGGTTTTTACTATAATCTTTATTGCAAACATCTTAATTTTAATTAACTTTTTTTTTAAATAAAATTCTAGTTAAATTAATATACGCAACAATCCAAATATAGGGCGATGCCGGGTAGCAAAGCTGGTAATACGCACGTGCAAAAATTCAACGTGAAAGTTCATGACATTGTGTAAGAGATAGTTCCGAGTTCATATACAGGTGGTAACTAATTTTTATTTTTACACATAAATTTATTCCCTACAGTTTTCTAATTGATTAATATAATTTTTATTAAATTTTATATGGCAGCATTCTATTTTCTAGAATAAATAGTGGATTTATTGAAGCAATAGTGGAGTGTCTGCTCAAATGGAGCTATTGATTTGTAAACATTGTCTATGTATGATTGTAAAAAATATTATATGTATTATTAATTAATTAAATAAATAAATAAATAAAAAATTAAAAAATAGGAGAAGCAGCTTGTTGGTGTAGTGGCCATGATGCTTGCCTAGTGATCTGGCGGTCGGTAGTTCGACCCCGGTGCAAAAAACTAGCATGTTTGTCCTATTTTCATACAATAGTAATTATTTAATGTGACACGTTTTCCGTACACGCAACTCGAAAATTAATGTTTTTTCCACTTGTCGAAAATTGATTTAATATTAATAAAGATTTGCAACATAATTTATTTAAAAATATATAGATCTATTAAAAATGCAAGTAGTTTAAATAATAATTGTTAACATATACGTACACTCAATTAGAATAATTGTTGATAATTATTTATCAATCCAAAGTACTTTTAAATTCAACCCTTTCGGTAGCGTGACACCTGGCGAATGGAGATCCTTACTTTATTTGTATTTAAAAATTGAAACAACCCCAGGGGATGAAAAACGTTTTAGCTTTATTAAACCATCACGGGGAAGCCCGGCTGTCCAGGCACGCGTCACGACACCAGTCAAAACAATGATCGCGGGAGCGAGAGAGCCTTACGTGACGAAAGTGATAATATATTCATATTTTATTATTAAAGTGATTGACTATTTAATTAATTTAGTCTCGTATGATTTATTAAACTCCTGGAGAGATATACAAGCAGCGGCGTGCAATCGTAAGTACTTTTATATAAGCTGCATTCAAGTAGAATTTCTACGAAAAAAATCAATATAAAATATAAAAGTTTCGCAGAGAATAATCTATTTATAAAAGAAATGTGTATTGAAGGCTTTTGTACGATGGCCCAGTGCTTACAACCTGTATGAGCTAGCAGTGGACAAATTCATTTATTTTTTCTCAGAATATACATATAAAAATATTGTTTAAAATATATACTGGTCTATAAAAGGAGTTTAAAAAATTAAAATATTCATTTTCAGGCATATTCTATTGTAGGTATATGTAAAATATATACTTACACTAAAAATAATATTGTTTAATACTCCACATTAAAAATATAGAGGTATCATTACTAGCTGCGAAAGCCATGAACTCTATTTCATGAGAAGGACTACAGATGTCTTTAGCATAATCCCTTAAAATATACGGAAGTTTTTTCAATTTGGACCAAAATAAAACTTTGAAAAATTTGATAATGTGTGGATGTTCTTACAGTGGAATTAGTGTTAATTTTACTGTGTAGAACCAGTTTATACAGATTGTAAGCCCTAGGTCATCGTATAAGAGACTTCCATGCATGTTTCTCATTCTTCTTCTGTAATTCTGCTATTATTTGTCTTAATTAAATAATAACCCCTCAGTGGAAACATCCAGTGTTAACAATATAAGATAAGTTATATCCCTGTCACGATTATTATCATACTAACATTAACCCGTCAGAAATGACATACTTTCAATATGCATTTCGGCCACCTGTTAAAGCGGATATAGAATCTAGATTCTAGAATACGGTAGCGTCTTGATGATAGTGATGGACGTTATTAAATAGAGAATTATTATTTATATACTCATTATAACATTATAGCTCATTAATATTTGAGCTATCTGGTAGTGTTAGTGATGAATATTGTTACATAGAGTATTATATATTTTGATTAATGATTAATGCCAATGGCATACGCGATTTAATAATGGATGTACTTATTAGTTACAATTTTCGTAAAACTGTAATATTTTAAAATCATACCAACTTTGCAAACGGATGGACATTTGAAATTATTATTATTGAAGATTGTTGCGGCGGTGAGACATAAAAAAAATTACTAAAAATCAATTTAACTTTTAGTCACGGCATACAAATTTCACAGGAAAACTTTTCCGTAATTCACACTAATCGTCATTGGAGAATATTTCACAATTTTCTGGTACGCTTTATTTACGCCCTTTCTATCACACAGATTCGCTACTAGAATATTCCGCACGCAAGTAGGTACTCTTTATATTCGTCGTACTTTATCTCGCAGTCTGTTTATCCAGTACGTTTATCGACTTCGCCTTTTGGGTTTTATCGCAGCTCTCATATAAAGACCGTCCGCACGCATCTGTTGCCACGCAATTTATAAGAAATGTTTTTTTTTTAATATTCTGGTATAATTTCGCGCATTCCAGATCTTTCCAAATCATTCTAAAACATTCCAAAACGTCCGGGCTGTTTCGGAAACTCGGGATTACGTGCAGTTCTAACATTTTTAGATTTTCAGATTTAAAGTATTAAAATATTCTGTCCAATCAATATTTCATTTAACAGCATTCGCCTGTATAATGCGATGTTATTCTTCGTACGTTATACGTATACTATTTTAAAAATAGTATGTTTGAAATATAATTTTTTACTTGAGCGACAATCTTTATTGAAATTATTTTCACAATAAGAAAACATGTGCGCGAGCTACGGCAACCACGCAGGTATATAAGAAGCGGCAAGCGGCTGAGCGGGAAGTTTTCTGTTTCACGTGATCTCTAACCGCGGCAACTGTGAGCTAGATATGAGTCGTTCATGAACGCACTTTTTGAATAGTTCACTTTAGTGAACTGCCGTTCATTAGTTCAGTAATCGTAAATCAAATTTTGTTGATGAATTATGAACTCTGACTTCCAAATCCCAGTCTTACCTCCCCCCCCCTCCCTCTTTCCACGACCCAGTCAATGGATAACGACGAAATCTGGCAATGAATCCTACCTCTTCCCTCTTAGGTAGCGAAAAATTTATGGTGGGCAAATGACGATATCTCTGGCAACCATATCCCCCCCCAGGTAACGAAAAAAAAATTGTGGACGTGAGTGATTGATTGTGAATGAAAAGTGAACGATTGAAAGTGAACATTACCACTCCTGCCTTCCGTCATAAATATTTTTGGTGGCCAATCTTACCCATATCCGTCAGAAAAAAACTATAGCTGTGAAAAATTGACAAAAAAAACGATATTTCAAATTAACGATTCACTTTACTGAATGACTCAATGAACTAATGTATATTATAGATATCTCACAGAGACGAAACTGTATTTCTTATGGGAAAGTAGGTATAAAAGTCATTTGGGTGTACATAGGACTTATGACCTATCTTAGGGTTGGCCTAAGTGATCACTTTACACAATGTAACATTCGCCATTTCCACTCATGATAGAATATACCATGCTTACTAATTTTTGGAAGTTGTATATATATTTAAATTGTGTGACAAGCTTTCACATATGACTTGTAACCGCCTTTCCATACAGCCTGTATAAAGCTATTTTCATTCCCCTAAATCCCCATAGATGTCGCTAATAAATATTCTGACTCAATGAACAATTGAACGAAACCTCCCTTTATCTCTACTGTGAGCGATAAAAGCGAACGATTTATCAAGTGATTATAGCAACGAAAAGTAACCCATAGAGTTCTAATACATCAATACGTAGAATAAAATAAAGTCCCCGGCGAGCGTCCGTCCTTCTGTCTGTCTGTCTGTATGTCCGCGCTAATCTCGAGAATCACTCAAAATTAATTTTTCATAATAATTTTCATTGAAGATATGGTGTCACTTGCGTGAGTGTAGGACGGAGTGTTTGAGTTTCCGTTTAAGATAACCATCGCTTTTACAACCCGTGAAAATCCATTAACGCGAATCTTTACTTAACTCTAATGAGTGTGAAAGCTTCATACTCAATGCAGGAGTCGATTTTCCTCCATTTCACGCCTATTGGTGCAATAACATTTACATTTTATGATCACCCGATCTACACGTAATTCAGCCGTAATACAGTCGTTAGAAGTGGAACATCTATCCATTAATCTTTATATTATTATTTTTATTAATTTTATACAAATATTTTGTTCGTCTTCTCCTTTGTTATGCTTTTGGGAGAGCAGTCATAGTCACAACTCTATGATCATGATCATGATCATAGTACAATGAAAAGTTAATGTATATTATAGATATCTCACAGAGACGAAACTGTATTTCTTATGGGAAAGTAGGTATAGAAGTCATTTGGGTGTACATAGGACTTATGACCTATCTTATGGTTGGCTTAAGTGATCACTTTACATAATGTAACATTCGCCATTTCCACCCATGATAGAATATACCATGCTTATTCATTTTTTGGAAGTTGTATATATGTTCAAATTGCGTGGAAAGCTTTCACATATGAGTTGTAACCGCCTTTCCATGCGGCCTGTACAAAGCCATTTTTATTCCCCTAAATCCCCACAGATGTCGCTAATGAGAAAATCTACAATTGATTTACGGAATTTGAGAGCAATATACTTTATTGTGTAATGAAATTCATCCGAATTACTTGCATTACACTAGGATACGCCAGAAAATATTATTTCCAAGTGATCACTTAAGCCAACCATAAGATAGGTCATAAGTCCTATGTACACCCAAATGACTTCTATCCCTACTTTCCCATAAGAAATACAGTTACGTCTCTGTGAGATATCTATAATATACATTAATTGATTAATAATGTCTCTGTGACATAAATCCAGCACTGTTCTGAAAGATTTGAACAAACTCAAAACATTCACAAGGAAAAGGATTCACCGCATACCCAGAACCATTTTTATTTTATTTATTATTATTTATTTTTTTGTTAACAAACAGACCATTAACGGGTCAATAGATAGTCCTGTGTTAAGTGACATTAGATTACAAACTATAAATATGCCAAATTTACAATGAATATTTTATAAATAAATCTCACCCCTTAGACAGTTTAAGTAGCAGACATAGAACAAAGGGACAAATAAAGATACCATCTTTAAGAACCACCATGGCACAACATCACTATACATACTTGGGAGTTAAATGGTAGAATACATTGTTGTCGCAAAACAAATTTCAAGAAAGGAACATTACAAAATACGAACAGTTTATTAACGATGAATTGTAACATTCATTGCCCACATGTCTCAAAAGGTTTCTGTAATAATAAAAAAAAATTACTACTTCTAAATGGTTTCTGTATTTATACTTTAATTTAGCTTGCAAATACTCCTCCCATATAAGCTCGAGCTTTGGCTCGTATTATGGGCAGTATAATGTCTGTAAAAATATTATAACATATAATCAATTTATTATAAAAAACATGTATCTACTGTATAAATAAATAAAATAAAATAAATTTATGAACATTTTGAACACGACATGATTACATACACACAATACTTTTACGGTAAATCAATAATTAATAATGTATTAATGATAAAATAAATTATAAATACTATTACTAATACTAACAAAATAAGTACTGTCTCAAATCAATAAATATAATTTAGTAATGTGCAAATTATGACGAGTGCGTGAATTTCACGATCGACATCGTGTGTCTACGAGTATGCTTGTTGGTCTTGTGGTTAGGACTTTCGCCTCGTGATCCAAAGGTCGCAGGTTCGAATCTCACTCCAGACAAGCAAGTTAGTCCTAGTTTCATAGCACAAGCGTTTAGCTTAATTTTAAAATAGTAAGAATATAGATGTGACACGAATTCCGTGTTCGCATCTCTATTTTTTTTTTTTTTTTTTAAATTATACGGATAAGTTTTATATTCCGCCGAGCAATAAATAGCTCCTATGTCAGCCATGCACTTTCGCCACCCAGTATGATAATATTTTAATGTTAAAGCGGTCATACTCGCTGTTCCGCTGACACTCAAGAGGCGACCACACGTCTGTCTGAAGACCACCAAATTATAGTCGCGGGATGGTGACAATAATTTGGTGGTGGACGGCAAATGATGTACTGGAAATTAATTAAAATTTTAATAATAAAGATTAATTATTTGGACACTGCTTAAATCGGAGCACCGCTCATTTATTCATACAGAATTTCGTAAATCGCGCTAATGGTAGACGAAGGTATCATATGGTAATGGAAGTCTTTATAGGTTGGCCCAGGGCTTACGACCTTTATGATTTGGCTGTGATCACTTTACACATTGCACTGTTCACTAATTCCACACATTATCAAATTTTTAAAGTTTGTATCTCCGTATATCTTTTAAATCAGTTTCTTTAATACATTCGAATTGACTTTGCTAAAAATATCTACAGTCCATACCATGACGTCGTATACATAGATTTCGCAGCTGGCAATGATACCTTTATATTTTTAAAGTAGAATATTAAGCATTAATATTTTTAACGTACACATAATATTTAACGTTGCATTGTGTAAAGTGATCACTTAAGCAAGCTCATATACATTGGCCATAAGCCCTGGGCCACCCTATAAAGACTTCCATACTCGTTTCCCATATAAATCGAGTCGTCTCTGTGAGACTTCTATAATTCATCTTAATTATTACTAAAACCTCTGTGGGATGTAGTGTTTTTATTCTTATGCTAATTACTATGGACACTATGGATGCATTCATATTTTGTACCGTAGCATATCCGGTGTATATGTAATTTGCGATTCCCACTTGATGGATGACAAATATAATTCAATTGTCATTTGTCTCTGCGCTTTGGAGGCAGAGAAGAGGTTTTGTATGGACGCCTCCCCGTCCCGCTCGCATTCCCATTAAAAAAATGCCTTAAAAGGGTGTCAAAAGTGTGGGGCCGATACGGGAGCTATTGCTCATAGAATGGCCCTGGGTGTGTGGTAATCTATTCTATCCCTCTGTGGAAAAAATTCAACAATTGTGTTCTTAAAATATACATACAAAAATACTGTTAATAATGTATCTGATTAAAAATATAATACGACATGTAGATGATATTTTCAAGCAAGTTTCCATATTAAAAATATATAAAGAAAAAAAATATAAAGGAATATTTCAAACTTATGAGAAATGGAAACCAATTTATAATGCCTAAATGTAAAACAACCCAAATGCAGCATCACTATATTTATAAAGTCATTAATTACTATAATAACTTACCTATCGAGATACGATGCATCAGTAACCCCTCAAAGCAAATCAAAAAAATTAAAATTTTCCTAAAATCAAACTTAAATTCATAAATCATTTGAATCTATACCTTTTTTCAAAATAACTCCAATACTTTCATTATCAATTTATCTTCTTTACTGTATTAATAAATAACTTGTATATACTATGTACCTATATATTATAATAAGGAATAAGAACTGTGGCTCCCTCATCAGACTCAAGAGCTTCTCTTCACTGATGAGGTGTACATGACTACCAAGTATTTTTAAAAAAATGTTTAATCTGATAAGTATATACAGGGGTATTTGTAAAAAATTAATAACCTCGGAAGACTATATTTCTGCCTTGATAATGAGTCGAAAATGTTCCAGCTATTATGACCTAATATCAATAGTTAAGGAGATATTCGACTTCAATGTTTGCATTTTTTTTTTCAATATTTCTGAATTATTTTTTGTAAAACGTTGAACTATCATTATAGTAACTCATATTGATTACGAAAAATTCATTGGTTTCAATACAAGTTAAATAAAATGATAAAAACCCTGAAAAAATTCCAATTGGAATGTTTTCCAATTGGAATTCGAAGGTTTTTATTTTTTTATTTGATTTGTATTAAAGAGAATGAATTTTTCGTAGTCGATATAAGTTATAATGATAGTCCAACATTTTACAAAAAATAAGTCAGGAATATTGAAAAAAAAAATGCAAACTTTGATGTCGCATATCTCCTGAACTATTGATATTAGGTCATAATAGCTTGAACATTTTCGACTCATAATCAAGGCAGGAATACAGTCCTGCGAGGTTATTAATGTTTTACAGATAACCCTGTATAAGAACTGTATTTGTACCATAAATTAAACAAATAAAAAAATGTATTCCATACACCTAGATATTTTAAAAATTACTTTTTTCATTTTTGTTTTTAATGGTACATTGTTGTGGTGCTTGACCGCTGATGTAAATATGGTATACACAGTTTAATTACGTGCCGTGACGCCATAATTGCGTGCAGATATTCTACAAGAGGCACAGTGCGAGGTACTATTAAATCTTCCTGCGAAAGGTTACAGCGGATGCTGCCGGCCATTAAGAAATTCTCAAACCTTTTTTTTTTTGCTATCCTTGGAGTGAACAAAATTTATTGGATAATGACTCCGCCTACATTAATGTCAGACAAAATGTTAAAAGTCTATGAGATAATCAACCCACACATCATAAACTATTTTCACCCACTTAAGTATATTTTCATATGTGTACGATCGTTGGAATGCACAGGTAGTAGTGTATAATTTAATGATATCAATTTTGACGCATCAAAAATTAAAAAATGTATTGATTATATTATAATTTATTGTATTGATTATATTATATAATAATTTCAGGAATAAAACAGAAGATCTCTTAAAGCTCATTTTTAATCTCTGCCAAATAAATGGCAAAATCTGTTTTTGAGATATCATCTCCAAAAGTCTGAAATAGGGAGTTTCGAAAAAACACAAAAGAATAATACAATTCACTTAAAAATTCACCCACTACGCTAGCTAAAAAATGCTATATTTTTGGATTTTTTATTTTATTGTATGACTCAGATATATATATAAAAATAAAAATAAATTTGAAGTTATCTTCTTTTGACGCATTTAGGCTAATGTTTTATTGTAATGGATGTTGCAGTAATGCGTGAAGCGGAAAACAGCATGTAGCGGGGCATGTAGCGAAAATGCGAGACCGCAAAATACACCTGAAATTAATGTTTCAGTTATATCTAAATATGATAATTTCGTTCGAATTCCCAGCTAAGAAATACGTGGCTGGAGAAAGACTCGAACCTCGGACGCGCGGACGGCAACACGGCAACTACATGACGTAGCCACCATCGATTCTTTCTATTCCGTTAAAAATAGAGGGCTTATCTAACACGCGAACCCTCTATATAAAACAGTTTTTGTTTGCCCCAATTGTTTTAAATATTCGAGATCACATTTATGTAAGTGAGAGTTTTATGAAACTCGATAAAACAATCGACAGTGATCTGTGTAAATTTTTGCAATATATATTTTTGTCTTTATTTTAATTTTTAAGTATAACTTTTACAGCGCATATATGAGTGCATGCACGATTTTTTTTTTTGAAAATGTCAAAGTGGTGTACAGAACGCGATGGCACAAGACCATCTAAATAAACTCACTTTTTAATAAAGTAATAATAAAAATTGATAATTTATATAGCGCCATTTTCATAAAAATTTCACCTCGAGACACAAAAATTGTTTTTTAAAATGTAACATTGCATACTTACAAAAATGATTTTTCAAAAAGGTGTGTTCTGAGTCTTTTTTAAACACTGTTACCTTTGTCTCATTGTGGGCCGGCCACCCGATTGAATGCGATTTACTTGGAAAAATTGATTTGACTAACGTTATTTCTAAATTTGCTCATATTCCACCGAGAAATCTTCGTTTTTAAAAGTGGTGTTTTTAAATATATATTTTTTTTATTTTACATACATACGCGGCTTTAAAGTCTTTTACTTCAAAATTTGTAAAAAAATTGATAACTATTGCTTATTATTATTATTAACATTTAAAATTTAATTATTTAAAAATATAACCAAGAACAATATAAAGATAAGATATAATTGAGAATTAAAAGAGAAAATTAAATAATAATTAAAAAATCAATGAAATTAAAATTGGAAATAGTAATTTTATACATAGACGATACAGTAGGCAAAATAATAAATTATATAAGAATATTAATAAATAAAACAATAAATATCAGTTCTATTAACAAAAACGCTAGTTAGTACCTTCTTATAACTGTGCAAGGTAGAATTCCTAATATACTGCGTATTCGTTGCCCAAATATAGTATTCTAGATATTGGGGAGTTTCTTTATGCTATGGTGGCAGTATTGTTACAGTAGTACGGTTGTAATGTCTAGTAACAAAAACACTAGTTATGTATAGTAATGTAATGTCTAGTTATGTCTAGTAATGTCTAGTAACAAAAACAAAGCCATACAAATAAAAAATGAAGAAGATATAAGAAAATACCAAAAAGTAAATTAGTTGTGAAATAATTTCAGTTATAAAAAGATGGTGGCATAATTATGTATTTTTTTTCTTAAAAATATTATTTATAATTGTTTTTTTCCTTAAAAGTATAATTCTGTTCTTAAAAATATTAAAAAATGTGAAAAGTTTTTAGATAATAGTTTTAGAGTATGTATATTATAAAGTAAGAGTAAAAATTAAAATGTGCGTATAAATAATGAAATGAAATCCTTGCGTTCAAACTGTTTATACAGTTTTGCAAGAATGTAAAAATTAAACGGCAACAATAAATAAAAAATAAAAAATATTTAAAATAATAATAAAAAAGTACCTTCTTGTAACTGTGCAAGGTAGCATTCCTAATATTCTGCATATTCATTGCCTAAATATTGTATTCTAGATATTGGGGAGTTCCATTATGCTATGGTGGCAGTATTGTTACAGTAGTACGGTTGTAATGTTCTAGTATTCCTAGATACATGAATCTTTATTAATTGTAATAGGTGTTTATTAATTTTCTTCTTCTTCTTTTGGTGTCATGTCAGGTCCCCCCAACGTTGACTATCACCCGAGAGAAAGCGTCCCTGTCCTGGGCAGCACGAAACAGCTCTCCAACACTTCTTATGCCCGTCCAGTCGCGTATATTGCGGAGCCAGGAAATTTGTCTCCTTCCAACACCTCTACGACCCTCTATCTTGCCCATAAGAATCAGGTGGAGCAATTCGTATTTTTCTCCTCTGAGCACATGACCCAAATACGATACCTTTCGGATTTTGATATTTGTCAGCAACTCTCTATTCACTCTAGCTCTTTGAAGAACTCTTGTGTTGCTGACCATATCCGTCCAGGGTATCCGGAGCATTCTCCGATGTATCCACATTAATTATTAATTTTAAAAAGACATATTAAATCTGAAACATTTTCTAAAAGCCCGCGCTGGCTCAATCCAGCTCTGATTCCCATTGTTACCGCTAAGCGGCATTGTATTTCTTACGCATAAACAAAAACGTACAAATCTAATTACATGTATCCATTCTATTATTGTTCATCTCCTCTCCTAATTCGGACAGCTCCTCTCGGAATTGCGGGAAATAACTCAGCATCGGGACTGTTCTGCAATCAGCACGCACGGCTTGAGATCCTATCGGATTCCCGGGTGCCAATCAAGCGCGCGCCCAAACTGCAGCGGAAGAAGAACAATGGGGACCTCTGCTCGGGCCCTCCACCCTCTGCGGGACCACCTTTCAGCCTAATTGGGGAATTACACGGCCCGTGAACCGGAACCATCGCCCGTGGAGTGGTTTCCTCCAGAACTACCAAAATTGTGCGCGTGCGTCGAGCCATTATATTTACCTACACCGAAAAACCCCGCCGACTATTTCACTGTTAGGTCATCTTTTTGATGTGTAACATCTTTTCTCCTGCTTTCCTGCAAGACGCGTGCAATTTCATTTAATCAATGAGCGCGCGCGATGGAAAAAAATATCGTTTATAAACAAATCAGTGTCTATCAAGTGCCATCACAGCGAAGACGCGTACTTCCAACAGCTAACGCTTCTGATTTTGTATATATGTTACGTGGCTAGCGTGAGTAATAGGGAGGGGGTCGGGCCACCGTTACGCAGTGGTTCAGTACGCAGCCAGACGCCCCAGCCATACTTCATACAAACAGCCGAAACGACGCCCTTCGAAATCTCGGTATACTTCTCGGTATAGTCGCCGCAGGGCTGCAGTAACGTACGGACGCAAGCAGTGTGAGACGCTCCCACGCATACATTTACGTCAATTTATGACACCCCAAACCATAAAGAGTCAGTCAATGAGCAGCCCTGGTGCGTGTTTAACCAAGTTTAAGAACCAAGCGGCCGTAGGTATTTATGTCAAGGACACTGCCGAGATAACATACTGTATGTATTTATTATACTGTACCCAGACGCAGCAAAGTCACTGATTAGTGCGTACGTCATCTCGCGGCTGGACTATTGTAACTCAAGTAACATGCAAGACAGCCTAGGGCTCAGCTCGACAGACTTCAGTCAGTGATGAATGCTGCGGCGAGGCTTATATTCAAGGAATCAAAGTTTCTCGCGGATATCCTCAATGCTGAAGCGGCTACATTGGCTTTGCCTGCCAGAGCGGATAAATGGTGTACAAAAGTCTTCAAAGAAAAGCACCACAATATTTGATCGACCTCTGTATTCCAGACAATATCACTGGAAGACGGCTCACACTGCGGTCAGCTGAATCGGAGGCACTCTGCAGGCTGGTAGTACCAAGGAGACCTGGAGCCACCAAGTTTGCGGAACGTGCTTTCAGCTTTGCGGACGCAGCTATGTGGAATCAGCTGTCTCCAGATCTATGGAGAACTAGGAACACTTCAAGCGCCCTTGAAACGTCTCTTACGCAAAAATGGCGCTATATAAATTAACATAAACATAAACATTCAGTACGCTTCCAGCTCTTGGCATTGCCTTCGAGTCTTGGTATGCCATGATGCCGCAATAGGAAACCCAATATCAAAATTGCAATAGAAAGTGTATATCAAAAATACTCCGGAGTGCAGAGGGTTAAAATAGTGGCGGTCAGATTGAAAGCGTTCGTCTAGGTATTTAGAGTGGCTGCGGTCGCAGACGTGTCCCTTTTTCCAGTACTCGAGTGCCCTATAAATAATAAAATGCTACCAGGATCCATCGTCGTCCAGGCCCATTATTGGGTCGGGTGTGTTGATGTTGCGAACGTGACGCTATTAGCGGGTGTCACGTGCTCTATGCGCGCGGCCGGCGAGATGGATGCCGGGAGATAGCGGGAGGCTGCGCACACCTGGAAGTGCTCGTCGTGACAGAGACTGATGTCTGGATAAAGGCGAATTGCACGAAGAAATAAATTTGCCTAAACTTGCGGACACCTCCATTAATGGAGGTACCTGGTAGGACGTTTGCGGCAACGCCTAACAGGCAGCACATCAAAGTTCCGGCCATTTCTTTTTGGGTTTGGCAGTGCATGAAAGCCTAATGTTAGTCATGGTGCCTTGAGAGAAGTATTAGAGCATTATTGTAAGTATTAAAGCATTAAATAAATTGTTAATTTTGGCAATTTCCCACTTAGGCTAGACCCATTCTATAGAAACCATTTTAATGTATTTTATGGGCTTTTAAAACGAACAAAAATAACATTTACATTATATAATAAACCGTATAAAATCAAAAGATAACTTACCTATAACTTAGAAACAAGATATAAATAACATAATCATTTATATAATATTTTATTTAAAAGATACTAAAAAGTAGATAATAATTTTTTAACAGTCATAGAGGGCTAAGAGTTTTTTTTTAATAGAGATGCGAACACGGAATGCATGTCATATCAATATTCTTACTATTCTCAAAGTAAGCTTGTATGATAAAAT
Organism: Agrypnia vestita; assembly: GCA_016648135.1. Lineage (NCBI taxonomy): Eukaryota > Metazoa > Arthropoda > Insecta > Trichoptera > Phryganeidae > Agrypnia > Agrypnia vestita. The sequence continues at coordinate 108,581 of JADDOH010008170.1, forward strand.
AAATACTTAAGTTATGAAAATAGCTATGAAAATATTGATTTTGTCCTGGAATGGGGCTCGAACCACCGACCGTCAGATCACTAGGCGACCACTACACCAATAAGCTACTCAAATGATCACAGTATATGTGAATCAGCACTTTGAGCAGTCACCTCATCATTAATTATTATCTAATTATCTATTATCGATTAGTTAGTTATTAAATACACTGGATGTTGGAAAATACTGGTCCTTTCCAAACTATAGTAATGCCAAAATAACTCAAAATGTTTAAAGTACAAAAATACAATAAAATAATTCATTTAAACTTAATTAAAATTTAGTAAAATGTAAGTTAAAATAATTAAGACACTCACCACACCGCGAATCATTCCCCAGTAAAAAAATCTACCTACCGTATCCTTCAATTATGGCAACAAATCTGTCTATAAACAGTCTTTACTGGGGCTCGAATGCGAAACTTTGTACTGTAAGAGAGCTTTAACTGATCAAGCTCCGATGACGTGTAGAAAAAATAATTAAAATTAACCCTTATAACAAAAAAATATATTTATAAAATAGACGTCTCACTTAAGAGGCCCCAGTACACGATTTTCGTATTTGCTAAATTTAACGTAAACTATTAAATCAATTTGCAAAACCCATAACTAAACAGGCTTTTAATCAATTTTATTATTATAGATCCATTTACTCTTGAAGCATTTCCTAAAAAAATATGAACAAATATATTGTTATATCATCAAAAAAATTATAACCCTGGAACACTATTTTAATTTTCATGCAATAGAGTTATCTTTGGTACACTTAATCTCGTACATTTTCAAATAAAGACGAAATATTTTATTTGGTCTTTATTTGAAAATATACGAGGGATTTTATGCAAGGGATTTTTTAAATGTCAAAGAAATAAACGGAATATAATACAATTTTTTTATTTAGAGGAGTATTTAGTATTTAGTACATATACACGACATATTATATACGAATATCAAATTCATTTAGATAATAAAAAAATACAGATAGGTAAACTGGTATTATGTAAATTTTTCTAAACTAAAGATCTTCCTTTACTTTCAACGAAGCTCTCATTTCAAGTCATCATAAATAACAATTGGAACAATCATCATCATGTTGCTCTAGGCTTATCTCTCACCTTTTTTCTTAAACAACTTCTGACAAAAAGCTTCCTCTGGTAACAAACGATTCCTTTATGTGGAAATATGATGATCTAACTGCAGACCCGTCTCTGGGAATATAGTGACAAACATTTAATAATGTTATTACTTTTCCACAGATCAATCTCACGACATTACGGAGGAGAGTATGGTCGGAGCTTCGATTCCCGTTCCCGGAACCCATAAAAGTTTATTCTATTCGCAGGGCACTGAACCACTAGACCCAATTTAATAAGAGTCGAAAGGAAAATGTATGTTTTAAAATAAACAAAATTTTTTCTGTACATTCAACTGTCTTTCGACAGATATAGTCACCGTCTTTATTTTTTAGTAAATAAATACATAATTAAGAATGAAAATGAAATATATTATTGTTTTACCATGTCTTTCCATTGAAATCGTATTATATTGCTTTTATTATTTTCCTTTTTCTTTTGTCAATTCCAGGCTTCAGTGCCTTATATCAGTTGGTACCAGGGTTCCACTATTCACCGCTAGGTTTGGTTCTTCAAATCAAAAATTTCTATTGGCTACAATTTGGAAATTTCGCATATTACAAATACCGATGGAAATATGTGAAATATATTCAAAACTATTAATTATATTCTGTGAATCAGTATGGATAATGTGGGGTGATGTTTTCATTCATAATTTTTATTATAAAGATCTTTAAAAATACGATTTTATTAAAACGCACATGATAGGTCGTGACGTATCAACTCGCGCATTTGGTGTAGTGCCGTAGTATTTGTATACCTGGGTACCATACAATTGTGACGCACGTAGTCGAGCTAGTAAAATGACGTGTTTTGGCGGAAATTTAAAATGTCAAATTTCAAAATCAATTTTATACTCTTACCCCTTAAGAGTCTTTGGTAATACGTTTATACCACTTGCTATAAGGATCATCTTCCATATAAAAAGTATTGAAAAATAATCTTTATTGCCAATTTTATGTTTTACAGACGTTCTCTGGTATATGGGCTTACCAATTTTTGAATTTCGCGTCGTTTCATAAATTTACGAAGAAAATAAAGTTCATAAATGAATACTCGAAAGTGGTCTATGCAATTGTCGAGTTACGTATTCGACAACTTTACTTTAGACAGTGTTATTGTGTGTTTTATTTGTTAATTGAAGACAAAAAATGTAAGTAATAAAATATTTGTAACATTATTATTTATCTTTATAATACAAAATACTTATTTTAAATATTTTATAATATTTTAATGATTGATAAAAAATGTCTCTCCAGCGTGAATAAAACTAGTCACTTTTAAAATAATAAAACAAGCCATTTACACTGTAAATAATCCCGTGTATAATTGTGTTTCCGTATAGATGTATTATTCGTTATAACTTTTGCATTTGGATATTTTATTATACTTTTGTCGCAAAGATGTTATTTATGAAAGAATTCCACGGGAGAAAAATGGATTTATATTTTGTATATTTCCCTATTTCCATACTTATTCTCTCATATCACAGCATATTATTTTTCTTTATAATATTTTAAAAATTATTAATGCACATTTTTTTATGCAGATGATGCCACGCAACTTGAATATTGAAAATGAATGTTCTGAATGATCTCTTAGAAATTTTGGAGCTGATGTCGGAGGGGATGAAGAAGCTGAGGACAACATGCTGGGTCCTCGTCGACGAGCAGTCCGCGTTCCAATGAGAACCCGGAAAATGAAGGAATCGAGGACAGCAGTAGTAGTGATAATGCAGATGAAAGAAAGAGAACTCAGAACTTCACATTACTTTTTATTTTTAAATATGAAAGATTTTTGCATGTGTAATAAAAATACTGATACTAAATGTCTCAATTTGTATGTGTTGTTTATAATTTTTAGAATTAATATAAATTAACTTTGTTTAAACCACTTATCTATTGAAAAAAATCAACATGTTTCAAAGCCAATGGCTTCTTCATCAGGAAAACAAAAATAATATTTAAGAATCGAAGTATAAATCAAAAGTTATATATGGAAAATAATAATATAAAGTACCTAATTAATATGAAAATAAATTTAAAAGATAACTATTTGCAAAAAGGACCTGATTATTTATAATATTCAATTTACTATTTACACTCTTTAATAAATTTTAAATTTTAGAGTGTAAATAGTAAATTGAATATTATAAATAATCAGGTCCTTTTTGCAAATAGTTATCTTTTAAATTTATTTTCATATTAATTAGCACTTTATATTATTATTTTCCATATATAACTTTTGATTTATACTTCGATTTTTAAATATTTTTTTTTTTTCCTGATTGGCTTTGAAACATGTTGATTTTTTTCAATAAATAAGTGGTTTAAACAAAGTTAATTTATATTAATTATAATTATGTTACCACAAAATAAATTTGCTACATTTGAAGAAGAATATAATTTTTAGGTTGAATTTACATTATTTTATTTGCTGTGCTTTTTCATTACTTTTTATTGTTAAATATGAGTGATTTTTGCCTCTGTAATAAGTTTCTGATACTAAATGTCTTAATTTTTATGTAATTTATTTTTAAAATCTTCTTATTTAAGAGATTCTTCTTATTAGAGATATTTCACAATTAATCACAATTTTCATTAGAAAAAAACAGGATGAATCATGGATATAGAGCGGTAATATGTATTACCAAAGAATCAATAGTAATAATTTGCTTCTTTGCTTTCATATTTAGCTGATTTCGATTTTTTATTTAACCTGTATTTTCTAACGCCGGGTCTGGTAGTGGACGATCTTGGAGGGGGAACAGCGAAGCAATTAGAAGTGTTTGTCTTGGTGCTGTGATGCCGTAATGGGACAAGAGCTAATCTCCCGAGATACAAGAATTAGTTATAGTAAATGGTCCTCTCCGACACCGCAACACGCAGCCGTAAATAAAGATATCGCTGCCATCGATTCCCTAAAAAGAGTCGTTTTACTTGACAAATAGACGCGACGGCATTCTTTCTTGCTGTTTTGTGTTTTACGAGAATGGTGCTAAATCAAGCCTTCCCCTTTTAGTTGAAGATAACAGTATGTTGAATTTAATGCGAATCTGTCATAGTTTATCAGTATCATCACCATTACTACTTGGCTCTACAACCTCTGATAGGTTTTGGCTTCCAAGAAGTTTCAAGAAGTAGGAGAGATATTATGTCTTTTAAGAAATTGTCCCTCTAACTTGGTTTTGGTCTTTCTAAGCTCCTTCATTCTCCTTGGTCTAGTATTCAGCTGATTGTTGTTCGTTGAATGTTTATATATTTTTTATGAAGACTGTTTCCAAAATAGTCACGTGACTTGAGAGCTTATTTTCTGTGTTCCTCTTCATCTTTAGCCATCTCTCTCCCCCATTAAACACTATTTAAGTAACTAAACACGATGTTTCCCCACAGGTCATAAACACTTCGGTCCACATATCGCTCTTACCTCGTTTACTTTTATATACATTCTCATACACAAAACAGAAACATTTTCATTAGATGATCATGTGAAGACCTATTTTTAAGAAAATCTAACCAAAGGATAGATTGGGCCAGGAATTAACATCGGATACTCACTCCCATGTTTTCAGACCTCATGCCGCTGAATTTTCATTAATTAGGCAGTTGAATTACAGAACAAAGTTAGCTATTGAGATAGATAAAATGCAATACAACCTCTTCGGGCCCATGCTATCTTATATGATACTCTGATGTTTACTGTTCACTTGTCACTAGCTTAGTTAAAATTTATTTTCTATGTCAAAATGTGCACCTCCGGGAAAACTGTTTCTTTTTTAACCAGATACCCTGAGCTTGTGTTACACAATATATTTATATTTTCCACACAAACCTTTAGTATCATATACAAGATACTGTGTGCCTGAAGATGTTAAAATGTTTGCAGTTCCATCCATTCAGTCCTAGATCAAAATAACCGCAATTTCGATCGCTTCTTGAATTTGACTTATTCTATACTAATATATAAAGAGGTAAAGTTTGTAAGCTGGGATGTAGGAGATTATCTCCGAAACTACTCATCCGATTTCAAAAATTATTTCACCAATATTTAGAATGGACTTTCAGGTCCATTCTAAATGTGGACAATTATCCCGATAAAATAAAAGGGCTTTTCGTGGTGACCTATTTTACAGCTAAAGTCGACGAAAAAATCGTCGAGCGATGCGTTTTTTACGAACCCTGCCTTAACGGTAAGATATATATAAGAGATATATAATACTTTCTATAGAGTTGTAGAACTCAAAAAGTTCTGTAAAAAAGTCCGCGACGATATATATCTATTTTTGAAAGTAATCCATACAAATCTCACTATTTAATAAGATAACTGAAACTGATTCGTACAATATTTGTATCTTACATAGAAGAATGTAAAACTAACTAACCTTTCCTGGAGAGAGAAAACAAAAAAGGCATTTTAATTTGATTCAAGTTTGATAACGGAACTAATATTTGTCATATGGCCATCATTTGTTGATTGATAAGTAGTGATTAATAGTGATTGATATGATTGATAGTCAGATAGGTTGTAATCGACAAGTGTTACTACGTACCTATGTAAGAAAAAATACATTCAGAATATTTTGAGTTTGTCCAAATTTTTCAAGAACCCAATACTGTATTTTATCCCAGGGGACATCATTAATCAAGATGCTTATATTGTAGATGTCTCGCACAGACTAAATATTTTCATATTTTTTATGGGAAAGTAGGTATGAAATCTTTTATTTGAGTGTTCACAGGGCTTACGATATATTATATGGCTGGTTTATATGATTACGTACATAAGGCTAACAAAAATGTTAAAAGAAAGGATTTATATACCATACATAAGCATTGACAAAAAGGTATGGCCATCAAACAGAGTTTAAATAAGTACTTGTTATTGAATTATAACTGAAAAATAAGACAATATCAAAACAGACTGTTCGAAAACCCTCTATTACGTACAGTATGTCTCAATTTTAGAATCTCGTTAAGAATTTTTGGTATATATGTACTCGTACATATTTATATTATTATTATATTACAGGTGCTTTTTCGATTTAAGCTGGAAAATTAATATCTGCATTTCTTTTTCTTTCATCCTGCATGGTACTTTTATATTTTTACATATATATTGATACTTTTTCAAGCTACCATTTTTAATTTTTTTAATTCCATAAAATATCTATATACGATTTTTACTGTAGGTACTTGCTTGCAAATACAATATCGTAAAATGAAAAACAAAAACTACCTATCTCAGAACAGGTATTTCTATATACCTAGCGAAGTAGGTAATGGCTGGCTTTCTACATAGTATCTTATGTATTATTCATTTTTCTTATGTATTTTATCTTATGTATTATGCATTTATTTGTCATGTGTCCAATACCCGCCGATTTATCGGCAAAAAAGGAAAATGAAATGAAATTTTAGAATATAGGTACTTATATTGGCGAAATTTAAAAACACCCCAAACTTATTACGCACTTAAAATTTTCATCTAAATCACATTGTTGAAATACTTTTTCCATAAATACGAGATCATTACCGTAAATTTCTTACCGAAAAAAAGTGACTTTCAACCGTCGTACATTAGTAGGTTTTTGTGAGTTTGACTCTAATAAATCAGCGACAGGGACTCGGAAGAATTATGGGGTATTTTTAAATGTGGTGTTTCGCTGCGTTTGGCGTACACTCCCCCAATATGTTTGGCTACCTCCGAGGGGCTGTAAATCTTCGGAGAACATCTTCGGCATCAGACGCTCTCCTAGTTACCACAAATTTGCGCAGGGGCGTAATTAATACTTTGTTATTGTTATTCCAAGGAAACTGGCTTAGGAATACAACAAAAAAAGAACACGCACGAATGTTGTTTTATTTTACATAAAAACACCATTGGCCTGTATCTTTGAATAGGTAAAGGGTTTCAGAAAATACAAGCAATTAAAAAAAATGGGGAAATGCTTTTTTATGTTTGCTACGGATTACAAGATTAATTTTAACATAAACCAAGTAGAAACTAATGTTTAAAGCATTAACTTAGTGGTTAGACATTAAAAGAATGTTAGTTAACTTAGTGAAAACCACCACCAGATTTAAGGTCTACCGGTTTCGAGATGTACCCGTCTCTTCGTCAGGACCAACACTACACTACTATGTTCACAACATTATACACCACAACCAACGTATTGCTAAACTTTCACCAATATTTATCACATGCGTGTTAAGCTTGTCTCTGACAAGATTTACTAAGTTAACTAACATTCTGTTAAAGTAAAAACTACCTAGTAGATAATTAATTACTTTAATTTTAGCAATTGGTGACAAAAATTGACACTCATTTAACTTAATATTTTAATAATATTTGACTTGAAAGGTCAACATTTTTTTGTATATTTTTTTATTTATTTGTTTTCCCTATATGACATTAAGAAGTCTCTCAATAATGCAAAAAAATAATATTGAAACAATTAAGTATTGAATTTTCATAGGAAATACGCAAATGCTGAAAGTTTCAGATATTTCGTTTATTTAATTTGGAGACAAACAAGCAGACAAGCGAATCTAAGTAAATGCGTATGAATAGAATCCAAACACGTTTCGAAGCCTTTTTTATGTGTTGAAATTAATAAGTTCGTTCCCCGCCACTCTAACATGTGATGAAAGTAATCCAAAATAAATACACCATATTATTTACCATGGTGACTAAATATTTTATTTAGAACATATCCATACACTTTCTCTATACTCATACGTTTTGACATTTTTAAAGAATTCACATAAAAACAAAAATAAAATACGTCCTTTCGTATTCCGGTAGATGGTAATGAACAGCTTTGTGGATTGTGGAGTACCTAATGGTTCCTATTGGTAATTTTAATTTTAAAAACCAGTAAATCAAAAAAGACATGCTTTTATACGATTTATTTGCATACATTCGTAATCGATTTTTTAATATCCAAATATTAAACAAGTTGTTTTCGAACGACATGTTCTTCAGCTATTTCTGCGGCTCTCGCTTATGAGTGGCGTGATTATTAATTTTTATCGTATCCAAAATGGTTAAACAGTATACATTCATCCACCATATAACTGTTGAAAATTTCAGAGGTCTCTAGCTAGTCGGGAAATGTGTGAAAAATCAATTACAAAATTCCACCACAATAAATAATAACAAAGAAACGGACAAAGAGAGTTAAATAAAAGCAGTAATTTTTTAACAATTTTTTGATATTTTAAAATTTCAACAATAAATGTAGTGAAGCTCTATTCCTTAATAACGATAATAATGAATTGGGTAATTTATATAGAGCCATTTTCATGAAAAAATCAATTCAAGGGCCTATACACAAAAACTGTATAGACCTAAACTATTATTTAAAATTTAACTGGTTATGAACTTTATGGAAATGATTTTTCAAAACGGTGCGTTTCGAGTCATTTTTTAAACACTGTTTCCTTTTCACACTTTGGGCCGACCACTATTCACTAAACTCAACTACCAATACTTGAATGAATTTACAAACTATTGCGATGCAAACTCGGGCTTGAGATGAAGAATGTTTCAGATGAAAGTCAAGGGCCTAGCGAGAACAAGTGGTCCATTCAACACAATCTCGAGCTGAATTAGCGCTGGCGCCTCGGACGCGGAACTTAGACGAAGCTCCCGTTCGGATTATCTTGAAGATTAAGATAACATAAAAATGCAGACACTTCTGATTTGTAATTTTGTTATCACGATCGTTAACTGATCTCTATAAAGTATATTGAGTAATTAAAAATCGTAAAATAATTATATTATGAATTATAAAGTGTATCTATTTGAGAAATACATATATGCTCATGTAATGTAAGAAGACTTCGACAATAGAAAGTAATAGGGCCGATGTAATTTCCGAGAAAAGAAGAAAGGGGAAAGAAAAGAAGGTAAACTCTTATAATAGCACTACACACCAAATTCATGTGCACAACTTGTGCGGGGTGTGCGTTTCTAGAATAGGGCTCCTCAGCCACGCTCGGATGCATAATCAAAACATGGCAGAAAGTCATCGTCGCAACAAGGAACTGCCGAAGAAGAATGTAAGAAGAATTATGGTTGGGTTTTAGACGATTACCATTAGTTACGATTCGAGAAAGTTAGCCGCAAAACGAAATGCCAGATAACAAAACATTAGAACTATTTTGTATAAATATTTTGAAAATTAAAACATTGAATAAAGGTTTTACATTTTCATAACTATTGTTACATATGAACGTATATTGTTTAATTTGGACCACTCGATTGTACAAGAATTTTTTAAGTCCTTCAAAGGTTTACCTTTAAATATATACGCTTCCTTAAGGACTGTTTAAATAGGTTTATTTTCTGATTCCAATTGCACAAAATACAAAAATTATTAGTTTCATGTTTTCCATGTTTATAGCGTTAACTTTGTGGTTGGACATGATTATTAATTTTAATTAACTAAAAACATTGTATACTCGTAAATCACTTGAAGAAACTTTTACATCTACTATTTAGATGTCACTGTATCTTCGTCAGCACGGATGCATACTTATTTTGGTAAGGAAGTAATTTTTTGAACGGGGGCGTGGCTTTAGTTGTGGTGGTGTGCGGGAGATTGACAAAAAGACACTGAAAATTGGAAAATCGCGAACGTCTTACCGTTCACAAAACCAAAAAAGGACCCCCCAATCCGTACAGAAAGTTTAGCACCTAATTAATTTGATTTTTTTAATACTAAGTAAATATTTAGAGGGTTTACTGTTTAGACTATTGTACTCTTTCGAATCGAAATTTTTAATTCTTGCAAAAGTGTCAAAGCTACAGAAATAATGCACTTGCAGTAATAGAATTAGGAAGTCTGGCCGCTTGTAGAGAACTCAGAGAGACTAAGGATTCGAAAAAAGTAGTGAAGTTTAAAAAATCGAACTGGATCTGGGAATCTGCAAAGATTATTGACAGCACAATCGGCCGAATTCTGAAAATAGCAATATTAATAGGCGAAAATAAAAATAAAAGATAAACGAGACCGTCGGTGTTTGTTTGTTTGAAAGTTAGAAATAAATACATGACGGTTATCCATCAAACGTCGAAACACAAATACGAATCCAACGCGACAATGACAATTTTGCCATAATTTTACATCAGGACTCTGTGGAAGAAAAAATTAATAAGTGCATATGAAACAATATTTTTTTATAAGCTTTAAATACAGCATTAGTACTCGTAAGTAATTTTAGTCAAAACATGAGAATTGTGAGGTTACGTTTGCGATAGTACTCTCGTTAGAAGCTCTGTCAGACCAGATCGCCTGGATAAAAAGTCACCGGAGAAATCAATCCTTTTTCTAAAGGCATTGCAGACATCGGACACCGCAAATAAAGGTTTGAGAGAGATATGCGAAAATGTACAAATCTCCTTTTGAGTACGAACACCGTACTCAAGTACTAGCTGGGACTCAATTATTTTTATTTTTATTCTCATCTATTAAAGCGATCGACTCAACAGGCCGTTCAGTCATAAAAGGCCCACAAAGTGGAGCAATTTTCTTCATTTTTAAAACATCGAAGGTTTGGTAATTTATTAATCAATTTTATAATTTAGTTTGTGACATTTAAATAAGATATTCGTATTTAAAATATATGTAACCTGATGAATAAATTTTAAAATGAGATATTTCCATACAAAAATGTGATAAAAAACGCAAGATATCAGAAAAATTGATGAAATTTGCTCTGCTAGACGATCGCCTTAAGTGTTGGGATAACAATCGTAAGATCTCAATGCGTTTTTTTTTCGGAATACGGCCGAATACGACATGATAATCAATACAATGTCGCCCTACACGGTTCTATGACAATGGTAACACAACCCTGCAGTAATTACCGGAGTGAGAGTGAAGATGCTCAGCTTCTTAGCTTCTTGGCTCGCGTGGCAGTGAAGGGAAGGAACAAAGATTAATTGGTTGTCGTTATAGTGCGCGTCCAAATATGCGAAAAGCAATTATTGCCGTGTCCCTCGCTGCTTCTGGCGGCGTGGGGGGGGGGGGGGGTACGTACCTACCCCGAGTGTTTGTCTCGGAAAGAATGAGAATATATCCACCGCCAGATAGATGAACTTTGCACAATCTATATCCCAGGGGCGTGCGATAAGCGAAACTTGGGTCGTGCTGTTACTAATAATGTTATACAAAGCGCCAATGCACGATGAACTTTATTTTAAAATTAAAACGTTACTTGTATGATCCCTAAATGTATTATTTGTCATTTTTCAGTAACAATTATCAAACTAGTGTTTGAAACTCGTAGATTTTTTATAATGCTAATGATGCGGTTTGAATAATTAGCCATGAAACGTTAAGAATGATAGTTGTAAGTTTTAACCTTAAAGAAGATTGTTGAAAACGGGAATTTTCAAAAAATAATCATATGTCACAATTGATTATGAGATAAAATTGCCTACTTAAACAGTATTCACATCAGAAATATTACTATTTCCAAATTTCTGACAGTTAAAATTTTTTAAATGTATATTCAGAACAAAAAGGTCAAATTTGGGATATACAAGCAAAGGCAGCAATCGAGTATTACTAGTATACAGGGTGTACCAGAGCTAGCAGCAGAAACAGGCAGGTAGATTCCTGACTATGTTATGAGTCTAAAATGTTAAGCAACCATGGCCTAATATCAATAGTTATAGATATTTGCGATATCAAAGTTTGCATTTTTTTTCAATATTTCTTACTTAATTTTTGCAAAAAGTTGAACTATCATTACAGTATCTTACGTCGATTATGAAAAATTTATTTTCTTGAATACAACTTAAATAAAACGATAAAAACCTTGTAAAAAATTACTTTTTTCAATTTTTGCAAGGTTTTTATCATTTTATTCGACTTGTATTAAAGTAAATGAATTTTTCATAATCGACGTAAGATACTGTAATGATATTTCAACTTTTTACAAAAAAATAAGTAAGAAATATTGAAAAAAAATGCAAACTTTGTTATTGCATATCTCCATAACTATTGATATTAGGTCATGCTTGCTTGAACATTTTAGACTTATAATATAGTCAGGAATCTACTGGCCAAGTTTCTGCTGCTAGCTCTGGTACACCTTGTATAATATGCCTACTGAATTAAATATTTTATGGGTAACATAGGCTTTAAATTTAAAAGTGAAATCTAGAATTCTATACATATTAAATTAATGATCCTCGGTGACTGCATTCAAAACATTTTTTTTTTTTTTTTTGGATATTTCTGCCTTTGCTTTTATACCGCACATATGTCCATTCAATTGATATATATTTCAAAATAAGTCAACATTTCACCACAATGAAGGTCAAAATTTCTAATTTTTTTACGCATGATGATTTTTATGGACATTCCTAGAAACGTGTATCCTACATAGGATTCTTCAATTTTTTGAAGACCTTTACATAATAACTAAATCAAATTATACTTTTGTAATGCTTATCATATGCATTTTATTTTTATTTAAATCCTGCGTAATCAAATTTTGATAATAACTATTAAGAAGGACATATTCCTATGGTATGATGATGATAATATTATCGTTCATATAAAATACACTAGTATGTTAAAGATGGATCGTTTTGTTATGTATACACGCCTCTGCCTAATCCCATTATTTTATGTGTTTATTTATCTTAATATATAAATAATTATATGAAACACCACTGCATACTTCCTATAATACGGTAAAAAAAAGTTCGAGGTATCGAAAAATTATAACGTAACATCATTATAATAAAGCTTAGAAAGGTTGGCAGGAAAAATCTATTCACCACTGGCACTTAAACCCGGAACATTCCTTACCGATACCTATCGACAGCGTTAACCAATTACGCTAGAGTTTTACTATACAATATCAATAGATTCCATCTACCGACATTACCTTATTAGTGAGACAATGTATAGTTTCACTACAGCGTACTAGGTTCAAACGGTCTACCTGCATTAAAAATTCCAGGTTCGATTCCCGGGGGTGACTATATATTCTCACTAGATTTATTTATTATATGTATTTGTATTATATGTATTTTTATGGAATTGAATTGATTTCGAATTGGTGAACGTTGCATTGTGAAGAGACTAACTAACTAACCATCACTCCGTTTCTCTGCAGGGATATGCAGAGAAGATAGAAGGCCATATTCTTCTATCTTGGCATACTTCGGCTACATTCATACATCTTCTCATACAAGTTCTGCGGTTAATAAGGCTTTTTACAGGGCCATCCTCAAATACTTGTAATATCTGATCATGCCAGATCTTTCGCGGACGCCCTCTATACCTGCTACATTCAACACTCACCTGATATATTTTCTAAATCATCCATTCCTCTATCTCAGCACTCCTTTCTTTATTCTATCTACCACACTACAGCCAACATTACATTCACTTCTAATGTGTTCATTCCTCACTATATCGACCAAAGATTTTCCACACAAGCGTCTTAGTGATCGCATTCAGTCTACTTTCAATCCTTCTTCACAATGTAATGACGTAAACCAGCTCATATACATTGGTCGTGAGCCCCGGGCCATCCTATGAAAATACTTCAACACATGTTTCTCACATAAATAGCTACGTCTCTTACGAGACTTCTACATTTCATCTTAATTTATTTTACCTGTGATACGGTAGCTGTCATCTGTGATACGCTCAACCTTGGATCTAACAACGAATTTTTTGTCCATAATTAAAAATACCCGATCTTTGATAGAGTATACTTAGCACCGAGTGTTTTAAATCTGTCCAAAACGGCTTATTTCTCATCCGGTCCATTATCCATTAAGACGACGCCGCGGATCGCGAGCTGTCGCGACGGACACTTGGGCAATCCCCACAGCATCACACTTGACGTCTTGCTCTAGAGTCCGGAGCGACGACGGCTGGACCAGCTCGCTGATGGTCCCATCTCGGCTAGACGCTCAGCTGGCCGCCTGGACCGGCGCGTGCCGGACCACTTGAGATGACAGAGCTGATTGCTGCAGAGGCGACACACCATTGATGCTGTGGAGTTAACATTGTGCTGGGAACATTGGAGTGTAATTTAAAAAAAAAACTGATATTCTTTTCATTCCTTGGAGGAAAGTAATTTAAGATATTCTTAGATATATTCATCATCATCATCATTCTTGGCACTACAACTCTAGGTGGGTCTTGGCCTCCTCAATAATTTTCCTCCACTCATCTCGGTCTAGTGCCAGCTCTCTCCAGTTTCGTAGGTCTAAGGCAGAGATTTCTTTGAGGACGTAGTCACTCCATCTTAGTTTTGGCCTTTCTAAGCTCCTTCGCCCTGTTGGCCTTGAGTTTAGCAGGGACTTTGGTGCTTGATGCTCGGACATTCTCTCCACATGACCCAGCCACCGAAGTCTTCCCAGTTTTATTAATTTTGTGACGTTTGGCTCCTTAAATGGAGTATAGAGCTCATTGTTGTAACGTCTGCGCCAAAGTCCATTTTCTAGACCCGGTCCGAAGATACGCCTCAAAATTTTCCTTTCAAAAACGTCCAGTGCTCGCTCATTCCTCTTAGTTATTACCCACGTCTCAGCTGCGTACGTGAGCACTGGCCTAATAAGCGTTTTGTACACTAATATCTTGGTCTCATAGTAAAGTTTCTGGACAGCAGTCTGGATTTTATCTGCTTTTGTAGGCGGAAAAATAGCGATTTGCGCTCACTATGTGCTTCTGGATCTCCTCTGTAGTATTGTTGTTGCTTGTTATCAGGGATCCTAGATCCTAGGTATGTAAATCTTGGTACCGTTTCAAAATTTTGACTTCCACACGACAGAGTTGGGATTTGTTGGGTGCATCCTACGGCCATGTATTTGGTCTTCTGCTGATTTTCTATGAGACCCGTGTTTTTGGCAGAACTTTCAAGAATTATGAAGGCATTACATAACGCATCGGGAGTTCTCGCAATTATGTCGATATCATCAGCGTAAGCTAATAGTTGCACAGAGTTGTCGAATATCGTTGCTCTTATCTCAATTCCTGAGTCACGAATGACTTTTTCTAAGGCTGTGTTGAATAAGAGGCAGGCCAATCCATCTCCTTGTCTCACCCCGTGGAGCGCTTCAAAGGGCTCGGACAGATCACTGCCAACCCTGACTCTACACGTTACTGGGGACATTGTTAATTTCACCAGATTGGTCAGCTTACGCGGTATTCCAAACTTACTCATTGCATTGCACAATGCATTCCTATTTATGCTATCATACGCGGTCTTAGATATATTATAAATTCAAAAATATATCAATATATATTTTTGGATTTATGGATATAATATATAAAAATATATTATATCCAAATACCCAAAAAAAACAATTATAATTACTTCGTTATCTGTCCGTCCGTAATTTCTTTATATTAGGTCCTTACATATGAAATTGGCGTTTAGTATGGGAGGAACATAAAGTTTTTTTTTTTTAATTATAATATATTTATTTAATCAAAGTATGTACCATTGCTATCTATGCACTTTTGCCATCTCATAGGTAGTTCATCGATCCCTTTACTAAAAAAACCATTCGGACGGGAATCAATAAAATCTTTGAAGGCGGTTTGGACTGCCCCATCGGAGTTGAATTTTTTCCTTTGCAAGAAGTTATCCAAATTTCGAAAAAAATGGTAATCTGTTGGGGCAAGGTCCGGAGAGTACGGTGGATGTCTTAGACATTCCAATTGAAGCTCCTCTAATTTGGTAGCCGTCTGTTGTGCAGTGTGTGGTCTAGCGTTATCATGAAGCAGCAGTGGCCTAGAGCGATTGACCAGCCTCGGTTGTTTAGCAGCTAGCTTTTCCATCATGGTTTGCAGTTGCTGACAATAGACATCTGCCGTAATCGTCTGGCCAGATTTAAGAAAGCTGTAGTGAACGACACCAGCACTAGTCCACCAAACGCTCACAAGTAACTTTTTTGGAGTCAATTTTCGCTTGGGGCATGGTTTGGCTGGTTCGGCAGGGTTCAGCCATTGCGATGAGCGCTTCCGATTATCGTACAGGATCCACTTTTCATCACAGGTAATGATTCGATTTAAAATCCCTTCATTATTGTGCCGGTTGAGTAATGCAACGCAGCAGTCAACGCGCGTTTGTTGATTTGCTTCACTCAATTCGTGAGGTACCCACCTTTCAAGCTTTTTCACCTTACCAATTTGCTTCAAGTGGATTAAAACAGTTTTATCACTAACACCGCAGCCTGCAGCTAACTCGGATGTGGTTTGCGATGGATCCGCTTCCACAATAGCCTTCAATTCTTCATTATCAACTTTGGTCTCCGGCCGTCCACGGGGCTTGTTCTGCAGGTCGAAATTTCCAGAACGAAAACGTTGGAACCAAAAACGCACTGTGTTTCTTTTGCGGCACCGTCGCCATACACATCATTAATCCTTCGAGCCGTTTCTGCAGCACTGGTGCCACGGTGGAACTCGTACTCGTAAATAACGCGATATTTCAAGTTTTTCATTTTGTAAACTGAGTGACGCAAAAAAAAAACAATTGAGGAAAAAACAAATGAATTATAATTTTCAAAACACAAATACATGAGTAAATAGCTGTATAAATTTGGATTTGGAATTCCTAACCAAAGAGAAGATATTTGAGATCAAATTTGCTAGTACGGCAAAACGCCAATTTCATATGTAAGGACCTAATAGTATTTTTTTCTTCTTTTCTTTTTTTTACTTTTTTATTTAAATAAATAAATACTTATTCCTTAGGTGTTACATGTATCGCCATTTTTGACGGATTACAGCTAGTAATAAAATGTAATATATATTATATTTTGTATATTTTCTTTTGGGATTTAATAATAATTTAAAAAAATTAAAAGTGTTAACAATCAAAAATACCATTAAGAAAAAGCTTTGTAGACCGATAAGTTTGGCCAGTACACTGTAGAGCTACTGTTAACTGCAGTAATTAAAGTGATTATAACCAACGTTGATCGGATAGGGAATAAAAAAGAGAAAAATAATCATTTTTAAATTATTTTTTAATTTCTTAGATTTTTTAATTATTTTAAAATCGGACTTTGGTACCTCTGGCTTCGCTATGATGTTAATACACAGATATTAATCGCCCAGCCGGTCGAGCGGGAGCCGACTCCAGGGCTTATCTGCAGACAAGGCGACGACGTGACCAGCGGACCACAACTGGCGTCTCTCGATATTAGGAGCTAATCCGTTTTTATTTCTGAGCATGATCTCCTCACCAAGATTGCGCAAACTGTTGAGCGGCTGTCATCGTGCCGAGTGATCGGATATAAACGTATTGTGTAATGATGACGATGATCCGGTAGCTACCGAGAGGACTTCTACAACCCTGCATCATTTTCACATTATTTTATTTAGCTTCTCTTGTCTGTCAATCACAAGTTTGTAATCAATACTTGACCCACTACCTCACCAATAATCGATATGTAAATTGGCGAAGAGATGTATTCTAGATGGCAATACAATAATCATTAATTATTCATTTCATTTTTACAAAATCAGTTTAATTATTCAAAAAATTATTTAAAATTCTGATGTGTTTCAGACATTGAATTTTGAGGTTAGGATGATTACAAGATTTAATGTGAAGGAATATAAGGAATATACTCTAAGTATATAAAAGTAATGCCGAGCTTTCATGGTAGGCACTGGAAATTTTACAAAAAATCTTACATTTAATATATCATTCATTCTTTGCGTGAACAAAAAGCGCCCCACGCTTTGATTCGCTATTGACATACGTACCTACTCATTTTACCGTTACTGTTAACGTTTTATTTTTTTGAGACATTTTTTAAAAAAGAGTCTTTTTTATAGACTATTATTATTACATGCCTTAAACAGATCGTTATTGACCCTAACAGACAGTCCTAGTATGGCATTAGGGTCAAAAGTATAAATAATTTTTAAATATTTTCAAGTTACCCAACATGAATACAATTATTTGAATACTAGAAATGAATAAAGCACTAAGTACCAGAATGGTCATTTTAAGATACAAGGTAAAAAGCGAATAAAGTCTTTTTCGCTCTTTATGTGCTATTTTACACACTTTTACATTAATATTTTTGAAACTACTAAACGCCGGTACCTCAAGTGAATTAGTAATTTTAATACTAAAAATTATAAAATGCTTATGCCATATTTGTAATGACGCAGCACTAAATATTCATGCGATATGCACTCCCATAAAACTAGAAAATTAATACAGGTAGGACATCAGTGCAGTGTTTCATGTATTTAAAAAGTAGCTTGTTGGTTAAGACTCTCGCCTCGTGATCCAAAGTTCGCGGGTTCGAACCTCACTCGAGAAGAGCAAGTTATTCCTATTTTCATAACACAAGCGTTTAGCTTAATTTGAAAATAGTTAGAGTATTGATGTGACACATATTCCGTGTTCGCATCTCTATTTTTTGTTAAATGTGTTGGCAGAGGCATACAGTACTAATCTGTGTACTCATCAAGAAAAAATATTTTAGGACCTACTTCTTTATTCACGTCAGAATAAAATTAAGAGTGTAAAAAATCAAAAATACCATTAAGAACTGTTTTGCAGAACAATAAGTAAAAAAAAGTAACCCATAAAAACCAAGTTTTTATTATACTCCCGTTCTTTGTAAAATATAACAACAATTAAAGACGAATTAAAACATATAACATAACACTAAACTTACAGTAATTTAATATATTTCTAAAGTGTCAGATGTTTTGAGCTTTGATAAAACACTTCATGCTTTGAAGATTAAATTCTAAAAACATTGGTCAGTCAATTTAGATTTTCGACATTCGTAGTGAAGTACCTATTATGTATACCGACGCAGTAATTCAAATTTAGAAAATATTCCGCGACGTTATCGGGCCGCCGTTGCTAATCAAACTTTTCTAATGATTCCAATTTGAAAAAACCAATAAAATATCTAAAAATCCGAAATTATACTATAATTATTAATTTTTTTTAACGAAAATTTGATATATCTTCTTAATCGTCGCCACGAGTCTACTTGCCAAGTTTCAGCTCGATTGAATCACGGGAAAAGGGTCAAAAATCGATCCAAAGTTTTTTTTTTACGGCAAGCCGGCAAGCAAGCAAGTAAAAACAGGAATTCTGAATTATTTTTTAAAAATTTCGTCAAAATATAATTATCGTTTTCTTTTGCCTTATGGTGAATAAAAAATTCTTGTATTTAGGGCAGACAACAGTACAAATACCGTACAATTAAATACCATGTATATAATGTCCGATTAGGCTGTATCCGAAACATTTTGAAACCTGTTTTATTCGTTATTTGACAACTGTAGCTTTTAATGATGATTTTACGATCGCTTTTAAACGGTCGTGTGCCACGGTCACGACTGCGAAGCGGAGAAACAAGATGTCGGACAGACGCGAGACAATATATAAATAAATATATACAAATGGGCACTCGTAATAACCCGTTAATTCGTGGCAGACGGTGATTGGATTCCATTTAAGGGCGCCGAACCAGGGTCGCCCAAATGTTCATTGAAAAATGTTTCAAATATCTTCTCAAATTTATGACATTTCAATAAATTTTATGACGGACGTACATAATTATCTGTGTATGTCCGTCTAACTTTATGTATCGCATTATTTTCACAGCTCTAATTATACACCTACTGAAATAAATTATGTTTTTATGCACCATTTTATGATTATCAAATAAAAGATACATATAAATTTAGACATATATATATATACATATATATACTATCTGTGCCCGCGCGGCTTCGCACGCGTAGATTTTTAATACACTGTTTGGATCGTCATAGAACTTTCGCGAACCTTCTAAAACATTCTCCTTCCAGAACTTTAAAGAAATTTATTGAATGTACAGGAACCTTCTAGACACATCGACACATTCCGTCACTCAGTTTAGAACCTTATAGAACTTTCGGGAATTTTCCAGAACTCCTTCCAGAACTTTCTAGAGCAGGTTTTTCCGGAACCTTCTAGACTCACCGACATAGTCGGCGCGCCTATTTTGAAACAATCTGAAGCATTTGCGGCCTTAACATAACAAAACAATGTGCTAGAGAGCAAATTTTGATCACCTACTCCCACCCACGCACAGCCACCCCCACCAAACTCGCATATTTTCGATGTGACACCAAAGGCTAACCACCACCATAACTACCGGTGGGTGGTTGTGGCTGGTTGTGGAGAAAACTTGGCGGATAGGGAAACACGGGTTTCTTTTTATATATATATATATATATATATTTTGAGTCGCAATCCTAGGATTGGTCTGCAACAAGCACTGGATTTCTCCATTCCATACTGTCACCTGCCAGCCTCTTCCTTTCTTGGTAGGTGCTACAGCGCACATCTCCGATAATCTGGTCTACCTAGCTTAATCTCGGGCGGCCTCTACAATGGTTGCCTTCAACATTTCCCTCGACGATGATAAAAAGCAAGCCCGGATGCCTTGCCAAATTGCTCGTTGTTGGACGATTCTGTTCAGGAGCCGCCTGTTTTTGCCCACCCTGCTCAACACCTTGTCGTTTCGGATATGTTCTGACCAATGGATCCTCGCCATGCGCCTTGTAGACGTACTACTATAAATTGGCGTGCGAGGGAGGGCGTCCCTGTCGCGTAACAGAAGTTGTCAGGGTGTAAATGTATTACACAATACATAATGTACAGAATGTCCGGTGACAGGTGTCAGAGCCTTTAATAGAAATTTGGTGAGGCAACACTAAAGAAACGAAACAATAATGGCGGCCGCTCTATCTGTCAATCTGTCAAACGGTAATATCGGTCCATTATTTGATTGTTCAGCTTCGCAAAATTTTAATACTTCATTGGCAATTGTTCTTGCACCACCCCGGACTGTTTTGGATGTTTTGGACATAATAATTCAGTGTATATTCTTTGTTTTCTTTTTTTTTTTTTCTTTTTTTTATAAAAATAGAGATGCGAACACGGAATACGTGTCACATCAATATTCTTACTATTTTCAAACTGAGCTAAACGCTTGTGCTATGAAAATAGGACTAACTTGCTAGTCTGGGCTGAGATTCGAACCCGCGACCTTTGGATCACGAGGCGAGTGTCCTAACCACAAGACCAACAAGCTACTCTACCTACTACATATTGGTAATCAAGATGTCACAGCTCCCGAGCAAATACGAAATTGAACTGAATGACAGGGCGAGGGGCTACCGCCGGGTGCGGGCGGGGCGGGTTTTAGTTCCAAAGTCGCCGTACGTCAATTTACGTTGGGCAAGTAATAGCACCACATCTCAAAGGCCGCTAGCGCTAGCGCTAGACATGCTCTGGCCGATGGTCCATGTTTCGCTGCCGTACATCAGCACACTCCAGACAAGAGTTTTAATCGAGTTCTTACTAACCTTTAAATCAATGTCGGGGGATTCAAGGATCTTGGCTCTTTTGTTGAGGGCGACTGCTGCTTATTTTATTCTGCTTCATATTACATATTTGTAAGATTACAATATTATGTAAGATATATTATAATATATCTTACATAATATTATTATTATTATTATTAGCTATTAACATGTAAAACATGCATGGAAGTCTTTTATTATATTTATATATCTATATATTATTATATATAATAGATATATAATCGCTCTCTATATTATATCGTATCATCTCTCATATCTAATCTCATATCTATCTAATATATCCTCTATCTATCATATATATTAGGGTGGCCACAGACTTAAAACCAGTATTAGCTAGCTAATACAGTTATAAATACTTCCATGCATAACAATATTTTTATAGGTATGTAGGTATGTTCTGAGAATAAAGTTACTGGATTTTGTCCCAGATGGATGATTAATTAATTAAGATAAACTATAGAAATCTTACATAGACGATGCTATTTGGTCCAGGGCTTACAACCAGTATAAGCCGGCTGGAGTGATCACTACACAATGCAACGTTCACCAATTCCACCATAAAAACGTCCATTACATCCATAAAACACTAGTAGTGAGTGCCGCTGGATCCGGGTCATCCGCCGTGTCTGGAAATCCTGTCGCCCCCTCTGGTGTGCGATGCAGTGAACCCACGACCCGTCTTGGACTTGGCCGTACTGCCGCCAGGTGTCAGTCTGTGTCCGTACCTACCACGGCAAATTAGAAAGCAAAAGTACATACTTTTGTGCCATAACCCTCAGAAATTCTTGAACTGTAATTGAAATACTGTGTAATTTGTAATTTTTTTACGTTTCGGTTAAGCCGCCGACACGAGCCGCCCTCGCTGTGTAGTGACGTCATCGCCCGCACGCTTTACCCGCTAAGTGCCACGACACCGTAAATGTCAAAGGCTCTGACGCGGGATAAATAAAAGAGCTCGTCGCGAAAAATTTATTTCATCACTCGGAGCATGAGCCATTTTAATGAAAAACATTTAAAACTCGGCGATAAAGCCGATTCGACGCGGCCAACGTTAGTGCCTGCGAAACGGTACACGCACCAATCGTATAGAGGATGATTTTAATCGGTTCGTTTATTATTATATCGATAGGCTTTCGCGATAATGCTCGTATTGATGGGCTCTCGTTAAGCACCGTTTAATTTTTATGCAACTTTATTGATAAATAATAAAACTGTTTATGGTGGCCGTGCGATAGCGTGACGGTGAATGGACACCCACCGCTCTCCCGGGGTCGTTTAATGAGCGAAAGCCGACGTATCGACCCTACTCATACGTCGCCATGTTGACAATTTTTTCTATATCGATATGGTGACAATTAACGATGCCAAATAGCCACAGCCAGGTACCTAGAGTTAGATTAAACCTAGACGCCACAACTATAAAAATTATAATTATACAGGTTGTAACAGAGCTACAATATTTTACAGGTGGATTCCTGACTTGATTATGAGTCCAAAATTTTCAATCAATCATGATCTGATATCAATAGTTAAGGAGATATGCGACATCAAAGTGTGCATATTTTTTTCAATATTTCTGACTTATTTTTTGTAAAACGTTAGACTATCATTGCGTTAACTTATATCTAATATGAAAAGTTCGTTATTTTTAATACAAGTCAAATAAAATGATAAAAACCTTCCCATTCCAAATGGGAAACATTCCAATTGGAATTTTTTCAGGGTTTTTATTATTTTATTTAACTGTAATGATACTTTAACGGTTTGTAAAAAATAAGTCAGAAATGTTGAAAAAAAAATGCAAACTCTGATATTGCATAACTCCATAACTATTGATAGGTCATGGATGCTTGAATGTTTTCGACTCATAATCAAGGCAGAAATCTTTCTGTAAAGTAATGTAGAGTAAGTCTGTATACATACTACATACATATAAGTTTTAATTGATTTAAATTAACACAAAGAAATTTATTTAAAACTGATAGACACGTCATAAAATTGATTAAGAAGAGTTACTAGGGTGATAATATTACGTGGAACCAATGAGTCAGAAGAGGACGACAAGAAATATTTACGACGCAAGTGTTGATGGTAACAGAAATAGATGTCTTCCAAGAATGGTTTCGAATGACGGGGTAAACAGAGTACTGGACAATGATCCTCCTCCATCCATCCTCCGTAACTTCCTATACAATAGCTGATATCATTCCGTTTTCAAAATTAAAATTAACCTATCAAAAATGATGGTACTTTTAAATGTCTTCTACTTTTAAATGATTTCTAAAGAACAAGTAACAACAGTTTCTAGTAACAACGCATTATTAATTCAAACGAAGTTCTGTAAATTATAAAACAAATTTTTATTAATCAATTAGAAAAAACATAAAGAAAAATCAAATAAACGAAAAGATATTTTAACTGCTACCGGGATTCGAACCAACGGACGTCCATTCTATCCGGGGATGGCACGTTATCCAATTTCGCCACGGCAGTCTGGTAAGTTAACGAAAAATTTTCGACCTGATATGTAGTGTCTTTTTAATTTATTAACATTTTTATTCCATTTTTAAAGCAATCCGCTTTTTATAATGCAATAGTCACAAATACTTTTGTGCATCTACCGCTAGAGAAGGAGACAGGTATTCAATAATGTGATTTAATACTATGCTCTCAATAATTTGGTTAATATAAGAGAACATCTAAAAACGATCTATTTTCAATTTCTGTAAGGTTTTTTATTATTTTTACTTATATGTATTGAAACGAATGAATTTTTTATAATCTAAATAAGATACTGTAATCATTTTTGTAATGAGACATCTATAATTAAAATTAATTAATAACTATCACAATATTTCTGACCCCGTGCGACGCCGGGCGCGCCCGCTAATAGGCACACAAGTGTCACCACTCGAAACGAGTGCCCGTGATTTGTTAAGTTTTCCGTACCTGGCACTGGATGCCACTAGGTGTCACATTATCAAACCACCTGGCGCCGCGCACGCCAAGCGCCGAGGGCAATTCGTCATAACGCGCGCGAGCGACTATCGCCCTTTGTTGCGCTACAACTGTCAGAAAATATGATGATAAATAGACAATGCTATTCGGCACATATGGTGCGGAATTGCCACACGGTGCTAATGTAAGAAAACATTCGGGCAAATCAAAGGTACGTGAATTTAAAGGTACTCTTTACTGCTAATTAATGTTAAATAGTCAATAACATGGAAGGGGTTTGGCATTAAAACTAGTGATGGGTCCGCTCTGTCTTCAATGTAGTACTACACTACATTGAAGTGCACACTTTGATGTGTAGTGCACACTACAAACTACAAACATCAAAGTTATTGAAAGTATAAACTTCAAATAGTACACTTCATTTCAAAGCGAACACTACAAAGTACATACACTTCAAAGTTATAGAAAGTATGAGAAACATACTTTAAATAGTGCATTTTTTACGTGAAATTTTTGGGAAGTTGATTTAGCTAAACGAAGAAATCTCTGGAAACCGTAACAACCCCCCCCCCCCATGGTTTGAAAATTTTTTGGAATCGAATGAAAAAAGCTTTTGTTTTAGGTCGCCAAATGTTACTTTGGAGAAAGTATCGTAAATATTTTTGTCGATGACCTTTTTTTTTTAGCTCGCCAAATTTTTATTTGGGAAAAAAATACTTCACTTCATTTAAAAATTTACTTCATTTCATTACTTCACTTCATTTACTTCACTTCAATTACTTCACTTCAATTACTTCACTTCAATTACTTCACTTCAATTACTTCACTTCAATTACTTCACTTCACTTACTTCACTTCAATTACTTCACTTCAATTACTTCACTTCAATTACTTCACTTCAATTACTTCACTTCACTTACTTCACTTCATTTCGTAGTACTACAATTATTTCACTTCAAGTAGTTTTTACTACAATTGTAGTGTACACTTTGTAGTCTTCAAACTGGTGAACGTGTGTGTGTTGTAGTCTTCATTTTGAAATGTAGTTTTTCCCTTCGCTAATTAAAACACAATTAGCACAATTTTGCATTAAAACACAACTAGCAAACAACAAAGAATGATGAAAGGGTATGGAAGAGGCCTAATCCAGCAGTGGAGAGATGAAGGCTGATGAAGAAGAAGAAGAGTCAATAACAAAGTAGATACTACCTCAATTCTGTCACAAATATACATACACATCCCTGTCCGATTAATGAGATCTCCAAGCTTTTTTCACACTAAGTTTTATAATACCAATCTAGGCTATTTCTCTCCTCTACCTAGAATGATCAATCACTATAACGAGATATCATCCAGAGACAGCATCTTTGATATATTCTTTATGACATAGTGAATTATTGATGAACTTGGTTGACGGTCGCTCTAGCGTGTAATACATACTCGTCATAGACACACGCCACGAACTTGTTAATCTAAAAATCATTTCTTAATTGTATTTATTGATTTGAGATAATCTTAAAATTGTTCTCAATATTATTTACAATTCACTTATCATTAAAACATTATTTACTTATCATGAAAAGTGTATTGTTTATAATGTAAAAACGTGCTAATTTCATTAAAAACTCATTCTCAATTTAGTGTTTACTTGCCGCCAAGACACTCAGCAACAATGAAAAAAGCTTAATTTAATTTTGTAAACACTGTAAACATTGTAAACATTTGTAACATTGAATAAACAATCATATTTATTAATTTGCGATAGTCTTTATTTTGTTTTGAATATTATCTATATATTATTTACGCTAACCAATGTCGCTGCTTCTGTCTCCGGATGATTTCTGTTGCCAGTTAAAAAAACATTTTATATTACATTAAAAAGATTGATGTTTTTGAGTTTTACAAATCTCTTTAAAATACATTTAGATATAATTTAATGTGTAGAAATATTATATGCATTATTTAATACGAAGATGATATTTATTAGTTTTTGATTAGAAATAACGAAATACCACATTTTCTTCAATCAATTCTATTTTTACTCCTGGCAAGTCATATCGAAATTGAATTTCGACACATGAATGACATGACCGTTTGACAGGTGAAACCTGTTTAGATACATCTTTTCTTTATATTATGCACCCAGATAACAAGAAAATGAACGCGAAACGCATTTTAATATCGTGAATAGGTTACGTCTTACGCCTAAATTGTGAAGTTAAAACACACACGTTACCTTATGCGTAGTTACTATTTCTAGGTTAACTTTAAATTGTGATGTCGCTACTTCAAAATTGGTAAAATCGGTGTCTTATTTCTCAAAAAACGTCTCTAGCTCTTTCCAATGTTCCAATTTTGAGTGTTGTTATTATCAGATGATCTTAATATGTCACAACACAATCGAAGGACCAAGAACGACCTATAGCAATCTAGAGTAAGCTACAATAT
The DNA here is from genome assembly GCA_016648135.1 of Agrypnia vestita. NCBI lineage: Eukaryota > Metazoa > Arthropoda > Insecta > Trichoptera > Phryganeidae > Agrypnia > Agrypnia vestita. The sequence goes on from JADDOH010008170.1 coordinate 135,562, forward strand.
TCGGGAAACGCCTGGAACAACCTAAAAGCGACGGGAACCTTCTTCCAAATACTAGAAAGGAAAAGAATCTTCTCTAGAGTTCGATGAAACGAGCTTTTGGGTATTAATACCGGGACTACGCCGCAGAGAGTCTTGTTTTGATAGTTTGATCAGTGCGAGGTAAATAATCGGGTGAGTACTTACCTAAATGGCGAAATAAATAAATGCGATAAATACTACGTGCGGGAATTGAATGTTCTACGAGCGATGTATAAAGTTGTTTTTCCATGGATAATAAAGTGTTCATACACGAGTCCACTAGCGATTTCCGTTATGACGAAATTTCTATAGATGTAACTTAATTAGTTAGGATCATTACCGTGGTTGTATCTGCCGGCAGTGGATCTCCGGACTGGCGAGTCCCTTAATGTTTGAGCTTGTTATTTTATTTTAATTTTTCCCTGATGGGAGTAAATTACTCTAATAACTGTCTATAAGTAGCAGTTCTTTATTCATTTTAATTAATCTGACTCCTAATGTCTACATATTGTGCTATTATCTTTATGCTTATTACTATGGACACTATGGATTTTATGCATTCATACTTTTACTTAAACTGTAGCATTTCTTGTGCAAATGTAACTTGTAATTCCCACTTAATGGATGTTAAGTATGTTCCAATAGTCATTTGTCCCTGCGCTTAGGAGGCAGAAAAGAGGTTTTGTGCGGACGCCATGAGTGTCAGCGGGGCGATGAGTATAGCTACTTTAGCATTAAAAAAATGCCGAACATAGGTGACGAAACTGTAGGGCCGATATGGGAGCTTTTGCTCATAGAACGGCCCTGGATGTGTGGTGGGTCCTCTTCTCTGTTTTCATGTACGAGTGATACATTGTGAATTAGTGAAATTTTAAGAATAGCGTAAAATTTATTTCATGTTAAGTGACTTGATCCAGTTAATAATTAATTAATCATTAATAAAAAAATCGCTAATTAATATCCAGTGTTTTCATTTGTTTTTCCGCAGCCACAGTGACAATAGATATTGTTATTTTCAAAATAGGTTTGCTTATTTTTTTTTGATTTCTAGATGACATGATATACGAATCAATAAAAGCACGAAAACCTATGATAAATTACCCCCTCGTCCACTTGGACATTATAACAAAAATGTAGATTTATTACGTAACGAGCGTAATTTTGTTTTACACATTACCTAATATTGTTGACTTTCCATAACTTCCCGGCGGGTGATTGATTCTGGCCCACATCGTTCCACCCTTAAATCATTAAAAACAATAATATACGTCATTGTTTACCCTTTCTGATGAATCGCGTTCACTAAATTTTATTTCCCTAATTGTCGTATCGTGTCTTGCACCCATTTACTCGGGTTCTTCTGATGTGGATACCATTAAACTACTTTGGAGCAGTTTCCGTGTTTTTCGATTTTCGTTTATCCCTGTGTTTAAAAATAATTATATTTTTGCTTCGCTTTATAATCCAAATATCATCATCATTTTCATTCCCTTGTTCTAGTAGGCTTAACAAGGTTCTTTCGTATTCCCCTGCCTTGCTCTGCTTCTGCATGAGTCAACCCATTCTGTTTTCATACACATTTTTTTGTTGCGTTTCCCAACATAATCTTGGGCGACCCACCGGTCATCTTGCTTCTGGGGTTGCCAAGAGGATTATTTTTGATATTCGTTCCTCTGGCATTCTTAGCACATGTCCAAGCCATCTCATTTTGTGATTTTTCTATATTTAGGAGTAGGGGCTCCATGCCGCGTATGTTCCGCATGTGCACCTCTCACTCTGCCTATCAGCATCAGTGTGACTCCCTTAGAAAACTCATCTCGGCAGCTTGGATCCTTGCTCTCACTCTCTTCGTCAGGATCCAAATTTTATGGCCATGTATTAGGGTGGTCTGTACACAGATTTGAAAACAGACAGTTTTGTCTTGACTCTAAGCTTGGATTTTCTAATCACCGCACTATACATTTGACTTTCCTGCCTCCCGTAGCTAGAAAATTCCCTGATCTATATATATTATTACATATTTTTCCATCCAATGTTAATAAGCTAAATGAATTAAAAATAAATGCTACAATTGTTGTAAAAAATTGTTAAGTATTTTAGACTAGGATGTATAATATTATATGTATATTGTATATAAATGATAGATTATTATTGTGAATCTTTAGATTAGAATGATCCTGGCGCCTTCGTACAAGGAGGCCCAACCCTGGACGAACCGGGATAGTGGGGCAGGGAGAGGAAAAAAGAAGAAGAAGTTAATCTAAATATATATTAACAGTTAAATTAAAATAAATAAAATAATTAATAATAGATCGTAGAAAAAATTTGACAATAAAATATATATTATAGATGTCTCACTGAGACGAAACTATATTTTTATGGGAAAGTAGGTAAAGAAGTCTTTGGGCATACATAGGGCTTACGACCTATCATAGTTTCCACCCAGGATAGAATAATACCATGTCTACTAATTTTTGGAAGTTGTATGTAATGTATATATTTAAATTATACGCTGCGTTTCACATATGAGTTGCAATAATTCTCAGCGCGGCCGACAGCAAAGCTTTTTCATTCCCCTTAAATGACCACAGATGTCGCTAGGATACGCCAGAAATATTATTTCAATTTTTATTAAACTCCTTTTTACTAGAATTTTCATTCAGAATATTTTGAGTATGTCCAAATTTTTTAGAACAGTACTAGATTTTTGTCACAGGTACATCATTAATCAATCAATGTATATTATAGACGTCTATAATATACATTAATTGATTAATGATGTCCCGTGACAAAAATCCAATACTGTTGTGAAAAATTTGGACATACTCAAAATATTAGACTATAAAATTTAAAATGTTAGTTAATATGCAAGGGTAATATTAACTAACTTAAAAAATCATAAAAAAATAATGTAAATTGACACGTTTTCAGTATAATATTGTGAATCAGAATAACCGAATTTATTTACGAATTGCGTAACATGTTTTAGATGATATTCATCATAAGTGAAATTACGTTTATTAAATATTATTTTGCTTTGAAAAACCAGACCACGTGAGTGGCAATCGTGGCTATCACGGAACTATACAACAACAAATATGTTTTAAACCTCCTCACAAGCCGTTAAAAGGATAGCTGTATGATGATGAAGAGGACATTAGGTCGTCTGGACGACGCATGCTAGGACATCGGAAAGCTTAAGTGGCGATTTAAAGTTTTCACAACGGACAATGGAGCTTCTTCTGCGATAAAAGATAAAGATTATAATTAAAAGAAACATCACGTAATAGCGAAAGAACTATTGTATGTCACGTAAATAATGTAACATCTTATTACATTTTGTCTGGCCCGTTTTATTTTAGACCTCGCAGAACCTTTGGGCGGAAGATTTATAAAATGAACAAATATAGGGAGGAAAATACGAAATTAAAAATGATGATGATGATAGCGTGCAAGCTCCGCCGTGGAAGCGCACTCGTGTTTTTTTCTTTAAAAAAATCTCATTGTTTTGAAACTCTTTGTTAAGGAAAGTTTCCTAGAAATCAACACTTAGCAGAAAATAAATTTTAAAAAAAACTCGGAAACTGGGTGATCTATGTGATCGTAATTTGGTTTCAAATTTAATTTTTTTTTTTTTTATCTATATTATGGAAAACAGCACAAAAGATACAGGACGCTTTCAGAAAAAAAAGTAACCCATAAAAACCAAGTTTTTATTATACTCCTTCAAGTTTGTGTTTACTGGGGTATTATGCCGTGTTGTTACGACCTTTCGGACCGACGTTTCGGATCCCATTGCAGGGTCCATCATCAGGGCTGATTTGTCCCGAAAGGTCGTAAAAACACGGTATAATACCCCAGTAAACACAAACTTGAAGATTCTGAGTGGCCATGAAAACCTAAGAACATTCTTATTATACTCCCTTTCTCATTTACTAGTTGAAATATTTTTTTTCGCTTAACCTACGCGTTGGGCTTCGGTCGGGCGACGCTACGAAAGGGAGTAATAAAAAATTTCCAAAAATCCAAAATTATACTATAATCAGGTTTCGTGTCTACCAGAAGTGTTTCGTGTCTACCATCAGCGTTGAAATATTTTCATACAACTTAATAAGTTGTATGAAAAAACCATTAAAAATTTGAAAAATCCAAAAATTTATCAATTTTTTTAACAAAAATTTGATAGATCTTCTTGATCGTCGCCACGAGTCTGCTTGCAAAGTTTCAGCTCGATTGGATCACGGGAAAGAGGTTTAAAATGGATCCAAAGTTTTTTCATCAGACAAGAAGACAAGCAGACGTCACGAGTTAATATAAAGTGAGTAATGAACTCGTTTTTTTTCTCTTTTACAGATATCAACACACAAGCTCAAGACACTCAAGTTTTCTCTCGTTTTAAAATGTTCCATTTTTCTAACTTCAAACAATTTAAAAATAATAAAGTTGGTACTGTAACGATATTGGCCTATTCAAATAGACATTGCTGAAAAATTATACGAAAATATCTATCTGCTAAAGTTTATAATAAAGAGAAGCTTCACAACCCGTTAAATATTCTGTGATTATATGTTTGCCGAGTAAGTAGGTGCGGACAAGCTTTATTGTTCGTGAAACGTAGAGGTATGCCGCGCGTGTGACGCGTGCTTTACCTTTATCTTAACTGAAACGGACGAATCACAAAACGCGGGCGTTCGCCGTGAATCTGACCAATGAGAATGATTCGGAGAGTTAGACTTTGACTTTTACACGCAAGTTGGAATCAAAAATGGCGGGAGATAGGGACTAGTTTTAGCGAAACAAATTGGAGAGCGGCACTTGAGTTTTCAGCTTGGAGGTCGGCCGAGGCTTTGTCGAGGAGAGTCCGAAATAAGGAAGATAATTTAACTGGACCGAGGAAAAAGCCGGAGGTTGATAATAATTCAAAGGAGAATTGGAACAGTGAACAGATAAGCATTTCCAATATTATTTGTTTCTATTGCCTTTTATGTGTATTATATTCGGAACCTTATATTACTATGCGCTCATCTAATTCTATCATCTAACAATATGTAATTCATAGTTTTGCGGCTGTGATAAACCAGCGGGCGTTCTTTCATAATACTTATGTAACTTTCAAATATGCAAAGGAATTTTATGTTATCTGTGCTGCCGACTGAAAACACGGATTTCTATATGATTTGTATTGTTTTGGGAATGATTGGGATCGGAGTATTTATGGGGTTTTGATATCACGATTGTCAGTGTGATATGGGTTCAGATCGTACGAGAAATTTCCTACAAATAATATATTTTAAAAATGCATCTGGATTTTATATTTATTTTATTAAAACACGGATGTGAGGTTATTGGGCAAGGTACATGTTTGTATTGCGTATCATTGGGCAATCGTTTTAAACACGATTTATTCCTATCAAGTTCTTATAAAAACGTATTTCGAATTGTACATATTGTATAGAAATAATTAATTTAGATACAGCCGGTCTTCAGCTGGGGAACACATTTATATTTTCTATTACGGTTAATTATTTTTACTATCGGGCTGTATTATTTAGGGAGTAGGTAAGTGAGATTCGGAGGAGTTGTGCGTATTCAATGTCGCGGTTGCTTGTCTGATCTTGTTTCAATTAGTACGAAAATTTAATTATGTGTTTTTGATATCACGATTGTAAGCGTGATATAAATTCAAATCGTACGAGAAATTTCCTCCAAATAATATATTTTAAAAATGCATCTGGATTTTATTTTATTGAATCATGAATGTGTGGTTTATTTGAACTCGTTACATGTTTGTATTGCGTATCATTGGGCAATCGTTTTAAACACGATTTGTTCCTATCAAGTTCTTATAAAGACGTATTTCGAATTGTATATGTTGTGTCTATTTAGATTGAGCCGCATTTATTAATTCTAGAAAGGGTTTTCTGCTTCGAATGCAAGATATTATTTACAGGTCAGCCTGGCATAAGAATAAAAATTGTTATACTACCGCCGTCTATCGAACTCAAACATGACTGTAATAATAATTATCTTTCGATATATTGTTACGACTTTTAATAATACATGGTGCATTTATAGTGATTGTCAGACGTACGTATTTATGGGGAAGGGTTTGTTCAGGGGTAGTTAACCTTCGGTCTTCCGTAGCCGTGATAGTTATTCATATGACATTGTTTTTATTCATTCAATAATAGATATTTGAAATGTTTTCTACAACATTTTCCATTATTGTGGGCAGTTCGCGGTTTGTTCAGGGGTAGTTAACCTTCGGTCTTCCGTGATCACGTTATTTACTTATATGACAGATTGTTTTGTTTTGTTCGTTTAATATAAGTAATATCATATTTTTATGAGTTACCGTAATTATTTATCTATATGATTTTATTATTGAGAGTGATGCAACGAATACTACTTTCATGAATACGAATATCAGGCCTACTATTCGGTGAATACGAATGCGAATATTTCCACCAAGGTGGGGGGAGAACGCAAGCATACTTGTAATTGTATTGTTTATGTCTGCTTGTGATATCACTATACGGCGTAGATGAACTAGTTTGAAAGGGCTTATGTTCTGCATGTGCTCGGCGTAGAGGGAATAGTCTTCTTGTTTCTAGGATCCTATACAGGTTTACAGGTGCTGATATTGAAATATATATACAAGGAAAACACTATTTTGGGAACCATTAACTGGATGACAGATATTGAAGCACACATACACACAAGGAGGACGTTATGTTAAATACATGACTGGAAAGTTGTTATTGGAAAACACAGGCGTCCAGTCGGCGGGACGCAAGCATACTTGTAATTATATTGTTTATGTCTGCATGTGATATCACTGTACGGCGTAGATGAACTAGTTTGAAGGGGTTTATGTCCTGTATGTGCTCGGCGTAGAGGGAATAGTTTTCTTGTTTCCAGGATCTAATACAGTTTTACAGGCGCTGATATTAAAATATATATACAAGGGAAGTGAAGGGCTACACAGGCGCTGGTAATTGCTCAATTTTGGAGAGGACCCGTTATATTACTTCGGATCAGGATGCCATCTCAGAAGCAGACCAACTACAGAAATAAGATAAGAACCTTTTATATTATTTATTCCTTATTTTCTTATGTGTATCAAATGGAATGTTCGTGCTATATAATTTGTCATTGTCACAAGGTCACTATTCATTTCATTACGTGGGTTCAGAGTTCGACGGTAGCGGACGCGGTAACAAGTTGGTACTTGTCGGGACGTGACGTCGGAATTATTTCTTAATTATCTTTAGGATACAAGCGAGGTCATTATACGTGCATTCTGCATTTCAAACGTTTTACTAACATATATAAATACATATTATTGCGTTTTACAAATTGAATAGGTTCGCGGAAAATAGGTATTTCGCCCGGTTGTGCAATATTAACTTCCAACGTAGCATAATGAGATCTTATTACCGGCGCTAGACTCTTAAGGTTAGGCACGCGGGGATTATAAATGGGATAATGAACGAGAACCGAATGGGGAAGTTCGTCTTTTCATGGTCGGGAGGCGAGGAGCCGTACGTCTTTCACGCCCCGTGATCTTGGGAGGCTGAATTTCGATTGTGGAAAAAGATGAAGTTAGATTTACTCGCGTGCCATAAGCAACCATACATAAGACAGGGTCGAATGTCGGAGCGCGCGTTCTAATCTAATCTAAGATGTCTCTCACTCTAATCTCTCGATTAGAGTGAGAGACATCTTAGATTTGGGACTAGGTAAGTCCATCTTAACTGTATCTACCCGGTTAAGACAGGGTTTTAAAGCCAAGAATTACAGGATGGTCTGAAGGTCCTGGAGCGGCGACCCTCAAAGATCTAAGGGGAAGAACCTCTCACGTCTTTTCGGGCCCCTTGGTGCGACGAGCTCGGGCTCTGGTTATGAATGTATGTGAATGTAATAACTCCGTACTCAAGGACGAGATAGGACGTTCCTCATGAACGAGAAATTATAAGATGCAGGTAGCAGTTCGACAATCAATACTTATGCTCGGGACCGCTTTAATGAACGAGATCTGTCAGCAGTTTAACAATCAACTTTTATGATCGGGACCGCATTCAGGAGCGCGATGGCATTACTAACACCATCATTCTCATCATTCACCACCTTTTCTAACTTGCTGTATACAGAGACCTTCGGGGTTCTCCCTTCCCGGCCAGCGAGAAACATATCAGGAATTACACAATCAACTGTAATAAACATGCTGATTTACCACCATTTAATATCTCTAGTCAATAAGACTACACCGTGGGATCATTCACATCAACTATAATTGGCGATGCTATCATGGCTCTGACTGACGCGCTCAAGGAAGAGTCTTTTCCAGTCACCCAGTTAGTTCATTCAGCCCTTTAATCAGCAGTAAACATCATAATAATCCGGCTCATGTAGCCGCAACGTGGGATCCTCATCATATACACCAGTCAATTTGACTGCCCCGCGGGACAATATACAAACCTTAATATCAGACGCGGGATTTCTTCCTGATATGTTTGTCGCCGGGAAGCGAGGACTTCGGGGGATTCCAGCAGGAGCAATAGAGTCTCGGCTTGATCTTGGTCTGCAGCTTAGTGTGGGAGGTTATGTCTAAACAGGAGTTAACCACCGGATGCGGCGATGCTCTGGGGCCGCATCCCCCTCCCCCCTACAGGGGGGGGGGGGCATCTAGAATCCACGTTTGAACAGAAGTGGTTAGACACTTCTTAAATTTCACTTACAAATTGTATCTTCCATTCCCTTAGAATCTCGGGCTGTGATAATGTCAGACAAAGCTTGCCCTGAGCCTCTGTTGCGCCTAGTTGTTGTGAATATAATATGTTTGTCTTCCCCTACTATGTACTATGAACAGATTGAGCAGATCGGACAACGTGGGACGCGCTATCGGTAGGTTTCTTACTTGTGTTTTGAATATAACGTATGCTATTATATCTTGTAAATCTGTCGTAAATGGGTACCGCGTGTGGTTGTGCTAACACTGTTCTAAGCTGCTATTATGAGGTATTGATAATCAAGGCGGGCGGAATCTTTAGCGTATGCCGTTAACTTGGCAACGATTGTATTGTTTTATATTTCAGTATTTTAAACACGGTGGTATTATAGTTATGACTGTACTATGTAAGGAAGTTTTGCTACTAGCGTTTATTCCTCGGCTACGCCGCATATAATTGGCTTTTAGGCCGACTCCGGACGTGGACGATATCGGCTATCTCTCATATAGGCGAAACTGTAGAATTCTAGAGCGGTTTCTAGAAGGACGAGTACGGATTAGTTACGTGCGTTTGTTATTTCCATAGTTAGGTAAGAATTCGATCTATATTAGTCTAGTCGCGTTAATAAGAATACGAATCTCACCACATATCAAAAGAATTTTGGATAGCTACGGACACAACGGAGGGGGAATTTTCCTAACCACTAGATAGATCACGACTGGCCAATTTTGAAAATATAAATTCTTAACAAAAAAAAAAAATATTAGCTTTCATGTAAATATACTTCCGAAGTTCTAAGTTCGACTTAAGTTTTTATCTAGTAGCTTAAAGCATAAAGTGTGTGCTTAAAAGTCACAAAAGTTGTAATAAAGCTCGATGCGGTAGCTTAAAGTCTCAAGCTTTGGGCTTTTCGTAAAACTTATATTATTAAACTTTATAGTTAGGTATTCAGCTTAGGTGTACAGGTAGCTTACGTTACAGTACCTACCTATCTACATTTAATCACTTTCAAACTGTTCGAAGTTTAAAAAATGGAGCATTTGAAATGTGCTGATTTTCCTCATTTTATTACAATCTTATATCTATAGATAAGGTAAGGCATCATATTTCAGTTGCTAGGCATGTTTATAAATATGATTTTGGCTGTAGCACTCATAAAATATAATAAATGTGAATCTAGAATATTGAAGACGATGATGATATAGTATTTGGAGCATTCGTTATAGATTTTTGTTATAGATTTTTTAAATTATTTTCTACTTTTAATTACGTATTCACATTTTCTAAGTAAAATTATGGTAATGGTGATGATTATATTTTGCGGAAACAAATAAGGAATACTCCCGAATGAAAATTTAGTGCATCAAAATTACGCGAAGTTTTTTTGTGAAGAAGTTAAATAAAAACAATGAAGACTTTAAGGATGGTAAAGACATTTTCAAAAATTTTTAGAATACTGTGTTACCGATTACTAGAATTTTAAATATCTTTAATATACCAAAAACTCATTTAGATATATATTAATAGAAAAGCAGATTACGATATTCTATAAAAATTATTTCGGTAGGTACCTACTCACATACTAAAAATATGTACGCAAAAGGAATACTCCCGAATGAAAATTCAATGCATCGAAATCACGCGGCGTCATTTTCGTGAAGACGATTTAAATAAAAACAAAAAAGTCTTTGAAGGATGGTAGAGACATTTATTGAATTATTAAAATTTACATATATATCATGAGAGGAACAAATATGGCCTAAATCAACTCATCGTCCGGGAGAAAATAAGTTGTGAAAGAAGCGTAGAAAGTTGCTGCATCTCATGGCTGCGTAACTTGAGGGACTGGTATAAGTGTAACTCGACTGAGCTGTTCCTTGCGGCGGTAAATAAAATGGAGACCGCCAGAATGATCGCCGACCTTCGATAGGAGATAGCACCATTAGAAGAAGAATATATGAATTTATGTGTGAAATAAAATAGATATTTTATACGAATCGTATATTTCATTGAGAAGCAAATCTCAACGTTTTGCTGAAGTCTTATCCGGCGTCATCAGGAGAGCGTTCTATCTTAGCAGAGGTGTAGGCTGAGTTGATTGTTTCTTCCGAGGTCGTAAATTATATGCACGTGATAGGATGCTCTCCTGATAACGCTGAATGAGAACTCCGCGTAACGTCGAGTTTTGCTTCTCAGTAAAATATACGGTTCGTATAAAATATCCGTTTTATTTAATACATTAATATGTTAAACGGCCGTAATAATAACCTTAACTCTTTAAGAATGTATGAAGGCAAAAGTTGTGTGCCAGGGCAAAGGAATGTGACGTTCTATCCTCTCTGCCTACTCCTGCGGAGAAATAGCGTGATTGGCTAACCTTAACTCTTTAAGAATGTATGAAGACAAAAATTGTGTTCCAGGACAAAACAATTTGCTTTGTTTTTCTTTAAAAATGAAACATTCATTACATTTCAGAATAAACTCGAAACGTCTAGAAACCAGTAGATTACACGGAAATATACCAAAAGTTTCGAGAGAAAATATTTCCTATGTATTTGTTTAACACCTGCAAATTAATATAGAAGGAAGTAACCATGAAACGTATTCAAGAAGTAATAATACTTTTAATTTTGCTTTGTATTTGTTCAATAATGCGAGCGTTACGTCTTTAGTTTTTCAAACGAAATCGGTTGCAGCGAAAGAGCCGTAACCGATTTCATTTTTAACTCCATATAAGAAAGGTTCACCACGAATAATCATGTCCAGCATTCCGGCGTTCACCCTTGTACAAGCGTTATCGTGATACAGAAACGAAAATTAAATTAGTAAAACAGCTTGAAATATAAATGTAGCGGGTTGGCCGGTTAAGCTCACGCTAGAGCTTAGGACGTTACGATGTTTATTGAGGAAAGTCCCTGGTAATAGGTTGGGTTATTGTTCCTGGGCGCGCGATACCATCGTTATCCTTGCTACATCTAACCAGGGCTGGAAATGGCTCTTGATGGAGCTTTAATCTTTAACCTAGACGGATATGGTCAGCAACACAAGAGTTCTTCAAAGAGCTAGAGTGAATAGAGAGTTGCTGACAAATATCAAAATCCGAAATGTATCGTATTTGGGTCATGTGCTCAGAAGAGAAAAATATGAATTGCTCCAACTGATTCTTATGGGCAAGATAGAGGATCGTAGAGGTTTTGGAAGGAGACAAATTTCCTGGCTCCGCAATATACGCGACTGGATGGGCATAAGAAGTGTTGGAGAGCTGTTTCGTGCTGCCCAGGACAGGGACGCTTTTTCTCGGGTGATAGTCAACGTTGAGGGGACCTGACATGACACCAAAAGAAGAAGAAGAAGGAGCTTTAATACGTAATTTTAATGCTTTAGATCCTGTTTTGATAAAATATTTAACTACTACCTACTTCATTTAAGAAAGTACATCATGTGTATATCAATTTATTTTTTAATGAAAACAAACAAAGAAAGACATTCTATTATAGTGGAAATGTCAGAACTAATATATTAGCAAACTCTGTAATCCCCTGACTGCACTCATTAGGGAATGAACATGCAGAGGCGGCTGACATTTTTGCCGATAATATAACTGTGTATAGGACAAAGTTGATACAATTTTTTACATCTCAACTAAATGGAAATGGATGATTTTTTTTTTCTTCTTACTACTTAAACTTCTCTTTTTAATTTACGCAATTCTATTGTATGTACTTGTAACTTTTAACTGTATATCTGTCTTATGTTATTTTTTAAATTTATATTTGTATATTTTGTAAAAGCCCGTAAGGGCATTAAATAAATAAAATGCACGATGATTGACGAAATTGCCACCAGTGAACGTGGGTCGGAGTAAAGAAAGAAAAATTTTCCTCCTTAATCTCCGCCGATAAAGCACATGGTCTAGACTCTAGACTCTCGAAATATATCTACTACAACCACTAGCTACTTACACAGTTGAAATTGCACTTACGGAGTCCGGCCTGGTTCTGGAATTTGCAGAGCTCCGCTTATAGTAGATCGAGTGTACGCTGCGCTTGCTGTGGTCACCGGCGAACTTCTCTTTTTAATCAATCTTAATTCTCACGGCCTTGTCGAATTTGGAAACAGATCGACACGTCTATTTTAGGTACCGCACGAATGATGTCACACTTCCAACAGAGAAAAGACAACCAAAGATATACCAAAAACATCCGAGTACAGAAAAAATACGAGATTACTTTTTTTATGCTTTTCTAATTGATTAGTATTATGTGGTGTTGTAACAGGTAGACGTTTAAAAACAATCAATTTGGCTTATTCAAAGTTTGTTAGTTTTTTTAGATGAATAATGGGATGCGTTTATATACACACTTATGTACGTACCTTAGATGTTAGTCTTTTTGGCATACGTGAAAACCACGTACTGTGTTGAATACCTCGCGTTAGAATAAAGCTGAACAGAATGCGCATGTATATTGATTTACAATTAGTTCTAATATTGCCTATGAAGATGATGGTTGTGCCCGTCGAAAGCGCTTAGACTTATATAACTCAAAGAAGAATAAAACGTTGTGTATAAATTATTGTGTTAGTAGCTTGTTGGTCCTGTGGTTAGGACACTGGCCACGTGATCCAAAGGTCGCGGGTTCGAACCTCACTCCAGACTAGCAAGTTAGTCATATTTTCATAGCACAAGCGTTTAGCTTAGTTTGAAAATAGTAAGAATATTGATGTGACACGTATTCCGTGTTCACATCTCTATTTTTTTTAAATAAAAAAAAAAAATTTAAAAAAATCATGAACTTCCACCTCTGTAAACGAAATAACACTTAATTTATTTATTTTTTTTATTATTTTTCTCTCTCTTCAGGATACATATTCTATACAAATCTATACCATTTGACATATTTTACAATTTTTTACATTTGACATATCTTACCAAAATTTTGCATTCTCATTCTTTAGTAACCGACATGTAAAAGTTGTCATTTTTAACGGGTTACAGCTGGTAAAGAATAAGTCGTGTATTATGCAGTTAAATTTGTGATGAATTAATTTCAATACCCACATCAAGCACTGCCTCGTACACTTATCAAGTTTATTAGTTTCCATGTTTCGAGCACCGTTCAAAGTGATTCCTGGGAAGACGTTTTTCGAGACGGGCGCAATTATTCCGGCGACTGGAATGTTAGCATCAACCCGACGTCAGGAGCCATTATTGTGGATATATTGACACACCAATTAAACGTCACAACGGCGGCACGTAATGCGACATTCGATGACATTTCGTGATGGCTTCGTTCGACAGCTGATGAATTACTTTGTCACCTTCGGCACTAATAGAGAGTGACGTCACACGTCATTGTATCCAGGGGCGTGCAGTGGGAACATCGCAGCGTGACTTTTACGTTACCAATTATTTGGGAAAAAAATCAAAATACAACATACTAAGACCCCATGGCAAGAAGTTGTTAACTAACATTTTTGTCAAAAATGAGTTAATAAGCCGTCTAAACTAAATATTGTACGCTCTTTTTATTGGACATAAGTTCAGAACTTAAAATAATTAGAACATGTTCAAATCGTAGGAATGAACATGTTAACTACGCTTTTTCATAAAAATCAAATAAGTTACTAATGGGAAGAACATGTTATCTTCAATAAAAACAAATTCTTGCCATCATTCTGAAATTAACACGTTTTTGCCCTTTAATTTGATTGGAATATTTATGGTTAACATAAATTTTACTCTGGCAGTACTGTCATACATTGGTTTTTATTTGAAGACTATTATAATATTATGTACTTATATATTATTTTTCAATAATTTTAAATGGTATATACCGTGTTTTGTATTATTAATTAGCATGCCAGGTATTTTGTAATTTTGGATAATAGATGGTAAAAACGGATAGCATTTTAAGGGTTGTTTGATATTCGTGTTTTACCAATTTGAAAAGGGTGTTATTCTAGGAAAAATCCAGTCCCAGAGGCGAAAAAATGGTTGTTAACTACATTTTTTTAGCAATAAAACATATTTTCAAAGGCAAAATGCAAATGTCTAATTATCTCAAAATGACTTGAATGTTAGTTAACAACTTCTTGCCATGGGGTCTTTATATATTTCGTAATATTTCTATCACAACTGTTATCATAGCATTCATATTTTGATATATCATAAAAATTTGTAGCATAAATATTTGATTTTTTTCCAAAATATACGTTTACAAAACAGTCATGCTTTAATGTTCCCACTGCACGCGCTTGAAGCGGAAGCTTTTACTTTTTACTCCCTTTCTTTTAACTCGTAGCGTCTGCTTGTCTGCTTGTCAGCTTTTCTGCTTGTCTGTCGAAAAAACTTTGAATCGATTTTTAACCCTTTTCCCGTGATCCAATCGAGCTGAAACTTCGCAAGCACACTCATGGCGACGATAAATATGAGCTTACAAATTTTCGTCTAAAAACTTAATAATTATAGTATAATTTTGGATTTTTCGAAAATTTATATTACTCCCTTTTGTAGCGTCGCCCGACTCGAGCCCGATGTGTGGAGTAGGCGCGAAACCTGTTTCAACTAGTCAATGAGAAAGGAAGTTTTTTTTTTTTTTTAAATAGAGATGTGAACACGGAAAACGTGTCACATCAATATTCTTACTATTTTCAAACTAAGCTAAATGCTTGTGCTATGAAAATAGGACTAACTTGCTAGTCTGGAGTGAGGTTCGAACCCGCGAACTTTGGATCACGAGGCGAGTGTCCTAACCACAAGACCAACATAATTAATAATTGTCTTTTACTAAAATTGTTTACTAAAAATTGTTTTTTTACTAACTGTAACCAGTCAAAAATGACAATACTTTTACTTTTACATTTATAACCGACACCCGTGAAATAGTAATAACGACTTTTATCAAAATATTTGAACTTTTTTTAATATATTTCCCCCCCCTCTCGGCAGTAATGGTACCATTTTAAACGCTTTGCTAAGCCCTAGTATAGGTCTTTTCATATGAGCTTGCAATTGAGTTAGTGTGGGTTAGTGAGTTTATACGCGCATTGTTTCGTTGTGTTAAGTTTACGGGACGCCCCTCTCGTATATGTAAACACATCGAAACAATGCGCGTATTACGCACTGTACCCACACTAACTCAATTGCAAGCTTATATGAAAAGACCTATACACCAATACCTATATATTAATAGGACTTATACCTATATATTAATAGTATATTTTTGGCAGTCCACGGAGAGGCGGCGATAGCACCTTGCGTTAAACGGCCGGTTCGGGTATGCTGGCCCGGGGTTCAAGCCGCCTTGGTTTCGGCCCGGCGTTTAGTTTGTATTTTTATATATAAAATCTACATGTTTCGAGAGTACACAAACAATTCTGAAGAAGAGAACATATAGACTTTATATCTAATAAAGTGGTGAAAACAAATTGATTTATGTTTTATTTTAACACATATAAAGAAGATGTTATGGCTCGGATGAAAAAAGAAGAAAAAGAAGTTATTAAAACAATAAAAAACCGAAAACTTCAATATCCAGGACATGTGATGAGACATCCAGAGAAATACGAGATCTTGCATCTCATAATGCAGGGAAAGATTGCCGGAAGTCGGGGCCCTGGAAGAAGGAGGACTCCACGGCTGAAAAACTTGAGACAGTGGTTTGGCCAGTCTACTGTGGAGCTGTTCCGGGCCGCAGTAAACAAAGTCCGCATAGCCAACATGATAGCCAACGTCCGGTAAACGGACAGTGCACAAGAAGAAGAAGAAGAAGATATAAAAACATTGTGAGAAATACCTTTCCTTTGTTTCCAAGTTTTCCGGAGATTTATGTCTTTCCCGAAAAAAAAATAATAAGAAACACTCATTTCTCTCCGCATTCAAACCTCATTTCGCGAGAGTTGATATCTCTCGACTGAGATCGTTCTCGCGATCTCGAGTGTCTGTCTCACGGTCCTACTCGAGTCGACCTCGAATAAGGAAAAATACAGAAATATGGCGTCTATTCTTGTTCGGGTCATTGGACCCTGAAGACGCCAGGTCTGAGGGCCCTTGCATATATTGTGGACTGCAATATAGAACAGGACTCCATTACGCCGGCCTGAAAGCCCGAGAAAAATAACAGGAAAAGAAAACGATTGAAGTGAACCTTCGCCATGAAATGTAGATGGCGCTTGAGGCATGTTTCTTTCAATTGTTTTGCAGACTTTAATATTTAAAACGTAGCTCTCCTGTAGGGTCAAGTGAGGTTGAGTCTTTGTTTCAATTTTACATTTTACAGTTTCGTTATGCAACCTTAATTTTAATCAATATATATCATAGATGTCTCTCAGAGACGAATCTCTATATTTGGAAAAGTATGTACGAAAGTATTTGCAGGGTTTTCGACTTATCATAGACTGGCATCGCTTTACACAATGTAACGTTCACGATTCCGCCCGTGATCGACCACCATATCTTTCAAATTTGGGAAGTTATATATTATATACAAAGTACGCTGAATTGTATTGTACTGAATGAATTGAATCATAATACATGCCAGGGGCATTTAGTGAGAACAAGAAGCATAAAACTGTGTATTATATATTAATTTAATCAATACTTCAATATGGTATCATTGGATTGGGAGGATCATGTAAAACATCATTTAACACACTCGTAACGTTATTTTAAAAAAATTAACCTATCCTACAAATAGATTATTCCAAGAATTGTGCTTACTGTTATGGAAATTTTTAAAAAATATTACTACAAATCTTTAATGAAAAACATATAATGGATTCAGAAACTTCCAGGTCGTCAATATTATTTTTAAATTTAAAAACGTCCTAATATAAAACAAGCGCGAGCCCAGAACCATTATTCCTTTGTAGGAATTTAAACTTTCAATTCATTACCCGAAAAATTAAAAAAAAATCAAAATAGGTACGTCATTTTAAAATGAACTTAAGAAATTCAATAAAAAAAACCCTTGAAATTCCCATGAGTTTCACTATATATTTATTTATTTTGTTTCTCAATATTCTTAACACCTTATTTTTACAATTTCAATATCCATGAAATGAACTGATGTGATTACTCCTCCCATAGCGTCAGCTCTTTTATGGAGAGGAAAAATTATTTATTGTATAAATGTATTATTGAAGTCATGAAATTATATACATAGGTACTATGATATGACTAATAGTACCTATGTACATTTGAATAATTTTTTCTTTATATATATTTTTTTTTTAAATGAAAATAAATATTTTATCTAAATATATGTAAAGAAAAAACATAAATTAAATATTTATCTGGCAGAATATTATAAAATATTAATATTTGAATAATATGTTAATCATTTTGATAGAAATATTATTCGTTTTTTTTAATACCTTATTTCGGTTTCTTTACACAATATATGACTAGGAAAAGTAATTCTTCTTGTTCTTACTGCAAGCCCCTGATAAATACCTACTATTCTTGTAGAGGTAATTTGATAGATGTAGTGGTTGATCACTGGTTGACTCGTTAACTTTAGTTAAGTGATCACTATAGCCAGCCTATGACAGGTCGTAAGCCCTATAAACAGCCAAAGACTTCCATGCTCACTTAAGTTTTGAGTGATTTTTTTACAAGGAGGTGATTAGTTATTTTCAACGACACTTATTAAGGCACAAATTAAACTATTATTTTGCAGGAAAATTTTTGAAAAAAAATAACAGCGTTAAGTTCATTCCTGTGGACCTCCTCCGCCGTGACTGAGACGCAACATTACACGGTGAAAAATTGTCAAAGACAGAAAAGAAGGTAGAAATATCTATGATGACTGCTAAATTCGATAAGTCATTTATTGTTAACAATCGCTTATAATTTATTTTAAGACAACAATAGACTTTTCTTTCCAAATTAAATATGCTGCATTATAGATATTTAATTTTCTAACAAGTACTTGACCTTCTTTTCAATCTTGAACAAACTTGCACTGGGAAATGCGTGGATATAACGCTGACATTTTTTCTTATTAAAAAAATTTCCAATAAAATAGTAGTTTCATTTGTGCCATAATATTCCGTATCCAAGCACAAGAGTTAGTCTCTTTTTGGAGAGATACAGCGATAAAATTTATGCATCTTTATAGTTCTAATAGACTAGAAAAAAATGTGATGTAACTGTAATATGAAATAAATAATAAATAATAAGTGTAATAAAATTATTATTATTTGTTTTAATCTACTTATATTCATTAATAACACCTACGTGTTTCGTAAAAACCTTTCCATCGTCAGAGTGTTTTATAAATGTCTAAGTATCAAAATGAATGATGTCTTTTGTTTTTTGGTTCTCTAAATATTTAAATATTATTGCTGAAGTCCTTGATTATAAAAAATTATTGGATTTTTTTTTAGAATTGGACTAGCTTTTCCGAAACACGTAGGTGTAATGAATGAAGGAAGGAAGGAATGAATGAGTAGATTAAAACAAATAATAATTTATTTTTTTAAATGTCAGTATACAAAGTTGCTCAATCAATTGAAAACATAATAATAAGTGTCATTAAAAAAATCACTTGCATTTCTACCTAAATTTCAGGTTTCCAGGGTGGTTTAACCCCTCGATATTGCTGAAAATATTGAAAACTAGATATCCCTTGTCATTAAACACCACGCAAACAAAAAAGTCTCCACACCCGCGAAAATTCATTTCCGAAAATCCGCGTCTAAATATAAAGCACAGCATTAAAAAGTGTCCCCAGGCTTTGTTTTTTCTCCTCCTCCGCATCCTCCATCGTCCTGCAGCCCAAGACACATCCAGATAGCTTTCACTGCAAATTAAAGCGCGCGAAAAAACTCTCTCCTTTTGCCGCCCTTTTAGAATTGACAAAATGGCGCCGGGATTTGAATGAGCGGATTCTGAATGCTGAATTTCCTGATCTCGCACTAAGGATGTAGACATCTCAAGTCCTTCTGGTCCATTAATACTTTAGACGCTGTTGAATGTACCCGCGGCCAGACGGTTCATCGCCCAGGAGCACACCTTCTGGAGGGTAAGAAAAAATGCGAGCACTCTCATTTGGGTGGGTGCTGAAGGGTTTGGCGAAATTTTAGATGTGATGGAATTTTGACAATGATGTTTGAAAATAAAGAAATCGTTTAGGCGAGACGAAATATTCAGACGATTTTGAATCGCCGAAAGCGAGATGTGGTGTTTTTGATAAATAATGTCGTCGGATTTTTATCACGGACCCACAATGTTTTACTATATTTCGTTTAAGTTGCCATCTTGTTTTATGTTGGTAACTCGTGTTGTCAACATACGAGAAATAGCATCCCTAGTGTTAGTCTACGACGATAATTGGATTTAAAATTTCCATTGTCAGAAAAAATTAAAGAATCTGTGTAGTAAATAATTTATCGTGCAACATAACTTTTAATTTCAATGTAATATTTAAAATACGATAAGGAAATCGTACTTTTAATAGGTTTTTTTCTAGATAAACAAATATTTTCATGAAGAAATTTTGAGGTAACTCATTTAGTACGTTATTATTATACCTATATAAATTTATAACAAGATAACATTTCTTCAAGAGGGCATTGAAAATGATGAAGCTATTTTTGGAAAAAAAAAATTTTTTCAAAATAACAGAAATCCAAGGATTTTGGAGTTCAAGTGGGATTAATTAACGCCTTTTAAAATAATTTTTTCATCAAATATTTTTGCATGGTGCACTTTATAACTTTATGTCTGCAACTAAATATTTTTTAAATTCGAGACTATCAAATAAAAATTCCAATGTTTCGAAATTTCACATATTGTGAATTTTGAACATTCGATACTAATTTTACACGTCGTTTAGTACTGTCATATTTTAAAATTGGATATTTTTGACAAGTCAGATACTAATTATTTCAATATCTCTGCATTATTAACATTTTCACTTGTCATTGTCTAGAGCTGCGAAATAACTTTAAATGAATAAATTAAGTTTTCAACCAAAATATCAACCAAAGTTACTAACCAAAATCTTATTAATCATTTAAAAATAAATACCCTAGAAACGAGAACATTTAAACCACTGGTAGAATAGAGAGCATTTTTTTGTAATTTATTTAATACTAGTTGTGCCCGTGCAGCTTAGCACGCATAGATTTTTAGTAACTTTTAGACATATTTTATCAATTTGTGTATTATCCTTCACAAAATTTATCAAATGTAAATCTATCACTTTACATTGTAAAACAATAATGGAAAGTCACACAAAGAAGACGTTTTGGTACACAGTTGAACTAACTTTGTACCTACAATATGACATGACATTCTTTACTCAAAAACTGGTTTTTCTGAAAGGTGAAAGATTTGCACTCGAAAAGCAACTTCTGAATTGAGTTTTCTTGGGTGTTTCTACATACACAACCCTGATACAGGGTTGTTTGGGAAACATTAATAACCTCGCAGGACTATAATCCAGCTTTGATTATGAGTCGAAAATGTTCAAGCAGCCATGAACTAAATGGTTATGGAGTTATGCAATAACAAAGTTGGCATTTTTTTTCAATATTTCTGACTTATTTTTTTACAAAACGTTGAAATTAACTTGTATCGATTACAAAAAATTCATTCCTTTCAATACAAGTTAAATAAAATGATAAAAACCCTGCAGAAATTCCAATTGGAATTGGAAGGTTGAATTTTTAAATTTGAAAGAGAATGAATTTTTCATATTCGATATAAGTTATTGTGATGATACTCCAACGTTGTACAAAAAATAAGTCATAAATATTGAAAAAAATGCAAACCTTGATATCGCATATCTCCAAGCTTGAACATTTTTGACTCATAATCAAGGCAGGAATATAGTCCTGCGAGGTTATTAATGTATAAATAACCCTATATATGCACATCCTTGATGACGGACCCAGCGGTGGAATCCGAAACGTCGTCCAGAAAGATCGTAAAAACACGGCAGAATACTCAACCCAGAAAAAAATTACTTTTTCTCAAAATTAGCTTAGCGACTGAATGATGAAAAAATGCGAACTTACTAACTAACTTTTCGAAATAACTATTAGACCCACTATCTCTCGATCACATTACATGATTTTGAAATTTACACTACATTTTAAAAGAGCATTTAGAGACGAAGCTATATTTTTATATGGGAGAGTAGGTACGGAAGTCCTTTTTTCGGTGTTCATAGGGCTTACGCCTTTCATAAGACTGGTTTAAGTGATCACTTTACACAATTTAACGTTCACCAATTAAATCATGGTAGACTACCACATCTATCAAATTTTTCGATGTTGTATATAAGTTTAACTTGCGTGTGTGTTTTACTTTACTGCCACCACTTATGGTTGAAATTTGTCATTCCCAAAATCTAATACAGATTTCATTATTGGTAATGAGATATCTATATTTTTGATTGGAGTTTTTAAAGCAATATCCTTTATATGGCACATTAGAATATGCCTAAAAATTATATAAGTCCTTTTTAGATCGGTTTTTATATATTCAGAATATTTTGAGTACCTATGTCCAAATTTGTCAAGGACAAAATACTGGACTTTATCCCCAGGGGGACCTCATTAATCAAGATATATTAGAGTAATCCGATACAGTATTGTGTTCTTGAAAAATTTGGACATACTCAAAATATTCTGAATATAAAAAATATTTATAATAAAGAAAACACATTATTATTTTGAAGCTGCAATTTCAGAACAAAGTTCTGTGAATTATTAACAAACTTATTAATCTATTAGAAAAGACATACAGGAAAATCAAATTAACAAAAAATATTTTGGCTGCTTATATATTTTTTCAATAATTTTATTTCATAATTATAATTATTGTTCGATAATTAAACATTTTATTGTGCTTTTGTACAGTCTATATTACAATACGGAATAATAGGTTGGGGGCTCTTATAAAAGTAATTTACAGATTCTTAAAACAACTCAAAAATTAATTATCAAAGTAATATTAAAAAAACATAGAACCTTCCCTACAGATTTATTTTTTAAAGAAATTAATGTACCAACGTTAGACAGATTATAAAAAATACCTCAATTTTACAAATACATAAAGAAACATTCACTCAACAAAATATAAATTCACTACATACTCATAGACACAGCCAAAGAGCGCAAATAATAGGATACTTAAACATTCCTAAATATAACAAAATAGCCGCACATATCTAGGTGTCAAATATTTCAATAACTTAACAATGAATATTAGAACTGAAGAACACTGTACAAAATTCAAGAAACACATAAAACAAATCGAATATACATAATTAAAACAAAAAATAGTTAGAATTATAAAAAATAACGATACTCCGAAATAATTAGTATACCTGAGTCACTAATATTTATCTTACGATGTTTGTATTTCTCTACACTATTCCATTATTAACTTATACATACTTATTCATTCACGCTCTTATGTATCATACTCCTGTCCCCAAACACAAGTATTACTTTACTGGGGACAGTTAAACATGTATAAAAAAAAATGTAATATTCAATGTAAATTGATAAACAATTTTTCATTAATTTAAAACACATAAAGTCGTTATGTCGTTAGATCCCGCAGCGGCAATACAAGTCGAGCACTACTCGACAAACAATATTTAAATGTACTTCTTGATACTTTTGCACGCGGTTTTGCACCTACTTGGTATCGAACATCGGCAGTTATATTCCGTTATAATGACCCGCATGACAGGGGAGTGGTGGCCACTCGACGGCAAGCAACGTATTTGCATACCAGTCCTCGAAGCCACCCTGGAGGTGGGCAGCCCTCGCTTCTTCGGCGCTGAGTACATCCTGCTTCAATGTGGCTCTGCGAATGGGGTGGTATTTTGCCTGTCATTTTAAGTCGTTCGGCCTGGAGAGACCAACATCCAATGTACATATTTTACAAAGTTAAAGCTACATATTATTAAAAAATGCTACCTGTTATCCGTCAAAAATGACGGTAATTTTACATGCCGGATCTCTTTGATCCGGCATGTAAAATTACCGTCTGCCCTCATTGGGCAGACCCACCGCTTACCCAGGACCGTTTTATAAGCAAAAGCTCCTATATCGGTCCTACTTATTTGCCGCCAGGTTGGCAATTTTTAAAGCTAAAGGCAACCGTGCAACCCAGCACTGCAAAGCAGAATTGGGCCGCACGACTGCCATCCAAAATTTTACCCTCATTGTTCCGTCAGTTCTTTATTATTTAAAAAAATATACATAAACCACCAAAATATTTCAATACAGAAAGTAATATTTCAATAAATTAACACAATCTATAAGCATGTACAAAACACTAAGTATATAATAACAGTATAAAGGCACAAAGGAAAACACATCCTCTGGAGCTGTGTTTTGTTGCGGGATGCGAGAGAGGAAATGATAGAAGATTTGTAAGTTGCAGATAGGAGCAATATATTGAATTCCGATCTGTTAAGCTGCGCTAGGAATCTGGAACTGTTCAGGGCGTTTCTGCGGGTGTGGGTCTCCAGGTGGGAAATCCTTCGGCGCTCAAACAGTGATAGTATGTATTCTTGATTGCTTAATCTTGTTTTGCTCTTGGATCGTATGTGCCGGCCGTGTTACGTGTGCGTAAGTCCATATTTCAATGTACTTATTTTTGTGCTGTCTGTTTAACCCAAAAGGGAGTTTTATTTTCCTGTACCCTCAAATGTGCCGACCTGTTTGCTCCTTATATACATGCCGGATCCTAAAGAATAACTATTTACTTATTTATAGCCGACACCCATGAAATAGTAATAACGACTTTTATCAAAATATTTGAACACTTACTGGCCGGCTGTTAATGGTAATTTTAAACCCTGGAAATTGTGTTGGGTATTAACGAAATTATTATTTTTGATGATGATTTAGAATATTTTTAAGACGTTCCAATTTTTTAAAAACATTTGATCGGAATTTTTAAAACGTTGTTAAAAATATAAATATCTCATTACCAGCGACGACATCTGTACTGGTTTATTGGAATTAAACCTTTCAACCATAAGTGGCGGTAGTATAATACAACTTACGTTTGAAACACGATGCTCAAATTAAACATATGCACAACTTCCAAAATTTTGACAGATGTGTAGTCCACCATTGATTCCAATTCCACCAGTGATAGATAGGTCATTGATGGAATTGTTGAACGTAAAATTGTGTAAAGTGATCACTTGAGTCAGCCATACGATAGATAGGTCATAAGCTCTATGGATACCCAAAAAGACTTCCATACCTACATTCTCATATAAGAAATTAGTTTTGTCTCTATGAGACAATTATAATACTATTTTTGTTTGAAACTATTTTGACAAAACATTAGACGAATTGCAGAAAAATTGATTTATCTCGTTTCTAGGATGAAGTTTTATCAATAGGTACATATTATTTTAATTCTATCAGTAATCTTATATTTTTGATACGCCTAAGGGCCGATTAGTCAGTAGTGATCTTTTGTTTAAATCATCGATTATTGTGACACAACCTTTTTCCGTAAAAATCTATGGTTTTTATGAAAGATTACTTTAATCCAAGTTGATAGAACCGGCCCTAAGACTCGCTGTGTAATTAATCCATAGAAAAAACTGTATATCATTGCAGGGGCGCGTAGTGAGTTTGTTGAAGAATGACTTTTACGTAAACATATATTCAAAAAAATTGTGTTAACTAGTTGGTAAAAAAAATACAAGCAAGTATTTTTTTGGATCTCAATCCTAGGATTGGTCTGCACCAAACACTCGATCTCTCCACTCCTCTTTGTCACCTGCCAGCCTCTTTATTTCTTTGTGGGTGCTACATCTCCAATAACCTGGTCTGTGTAGCTTAATCTCGGGCGGCCTCTACGATTATTGCCTTCAATATTGACCTCGACGATGGTAAAAAACAGGCCTGGGTGCCTTATATTATGACCTATCCAATTCGCTCGTTGTTGGGCGATTCTGTTCAGGAGCCGCCTCTTTTAGCCCACCCTGCTCAACACCTCGTCCTTTCGGATATGCTCTGATCAATGGATCCTCTCCATGCGTCTGTAGCAGGGGTCAATTGACGAAATCTCATTAAAAATTCTATGGTTTTAATTTTTTTAAATGAATATCGTGATCATATAATAAAATTGGGCTAACATATACCTACCTATTATATTAATAAATTTCAGGGGTTTCACATAAAGTAATCTAAGAGTCAAAGTCAAAAGTAATCTAAGAGCGAATTCAAGTATTATTAAGAATGCGATGTTTGGGAGAGTGTTGTTCTAAAAACTGTTGTTTTAAAAACTAGTGTTGTTTTAAAAACTAATTCAAAAATTGTTTTCATACTTTGTTTATTCACTTTTCTCTTGATTTATTACTTTTATTACTGTTTTCATACTTTGTTTACTCACTTTGTAACGATATTGGCCTATTCAAATAGACATTGCTGAAAAATTATACGAAAATATCTATCTGCTAAAGTTTATAATAAAGAGAAGCTTCACAAACCGTTAAATACTCTATAATTAAATATTTTGCCGGATAGGTAGGTGCGGACGAGCTTTATTATCTCTGCACGCGGGCGTGTAAAGCAGGCTTTATGTTATTTTGTTTAACGAGATTGTCCAATCACAGACGCGGGCCGTGAGCACCGAATCTAGCCTATCAGGAACGTGGATTCGCGGAACGAATTCGACGAATCAGCGGCTTTCTGAGTTAGACTTTGACTTTTACACGCTAGTTGGAATCAAAGATGGCGCGAGATAGGGACTATTGTTAGGCGTTACAAATTAGAAAGCGGCACTTGAGTTTTCAGCTTGAAGGTCGGCGGAGGCTTTGTCGAGGAGAGTCCGAAGTAAGGAAGATAATTTGGCTGGATCTAGGAAAAAGCCAGAGGATGAGAATAATTCAAAGAGAATTGGAACAGTGAACAGATAAGCATTTCCAATATTATTTATTTCTATTGCCTTTTATGTGTATTATATTTGGAACCTTATATTACTAAATAAATGATGATTCATAGTTTTGCGGCTGTGATAATTCAGCGGGCGTTCTTTCCTAATACTTGTGTAACTTTCAAATATGCGGAGGAATTTTGTGTTGTCTGTGCTGGCGATTGAATGCACGGATTTCTATATGATTTGTATTGTTTTGGAAATGATTGGGATCGGAGTATTTATGTGGTTTTGATATCACGATTGTAAGCGTGATATAGATTCAAATCGTACGAGGAATTCCCTACAAATAATATATTTTAAAAATGCATCTGGATTTTATATTTATTTTATTAAAACATGAATGTGTGGTTTATTTGAACTCGTTACATGTTTGTATTGAGTATCATTAGGCAATCGTTGAAAACACGATTTGTTCCTATCAAGTTCTTATAAAGACGTGTTTCGAATTGTATATATTCCTTAATTGCGGTGGTTATTCATATGTAATTTTCAAATACGTCACGATCCAAACGGGCAATCATTTTAATTGAGATTCATATATTGCCAAGGATATAAACGCTTTAAAATGGGATATTGGATCGAAGCAAGCGATCGGATTCCGCCATAAAGAGTAACACTAAGCATTATATTCATATTGTCTATTACGGTTAATTATTTTTACTATCGAAATGTATTTATTTTGTGAGACTTGAGATCGGAGTAATTATGTGTAATTAATATCACGATTGCTTGTATGATATTGGTTCAATTTGTACGAGAATTCTTCCAAACGGATGTATT